>LPNX011168059.1:0-99859 GCA_001517045.1 Pseudotsuga menziesii
TATTATTGATAAAATCGCCTTCAAATTTTCCTATATATCGGAGAGATTCGCCCAATTTTTATACATATAAATTTAGGGGGGGTTCTTAAAATCATCCCTGCTTGGGATACTCATCGTTTCACTAGTTTTGAAAGGTGAACTTAAAACGGCAAATTTTTAAAGACTACTTTTCACCAGTATTTCATAGTGGCTACTAAGGGAGTTGGAACAAGAAGTAGACCTAGTTCACCTTTACAACTAGGTGTCTCAAACCTAGAACAGATATTGAAAACAGCCAGGAAAATCAGAAGGTCTCAATCATCACTAGCCCTATGTAACCCTAATCAACTAGTCATATCATCACCGTTTTCTATTTTGAAGGGAGAAGAACAAGATTAATCTTGGTTGAATCCTACTATCCCTGTTAATAATTTTCAAGTTTTCACTGATCCTCAATCTTTCAAAAAAGAAAATACTATATCTCCTGGAAAGATCCCTCTATTTCACCTCAAACTTGGTAAAACTCCATTTCATCAAAGTTCTAGTCAAATCTTTCCATCACCTAAACCAGTCAACTTAAAGATGGCAGCCCAAAATCATCCATTAGACATGATGGACCATTAAATGGTGGCAGCTAGGTATGCACCTTTAGTTTTGCCTCAACATTTGAATGCACTTCCTAGGGGTGATTACCAAAATTACTTGCCTAGGTTTAATGGACAAGGTGAAACCATAGTTGAGAAGCATTGGGATGCATTTCTTAGTTATGCTGACAATCAGAATATTGAGGCAAAGGATGTGTGGATGAGAATGTTCATACAGAGTCTTGATGGAGAGGTCAGGAAATGGTTCAGAGAGTTTCCTGCAAATTCTATTACTATCATAGAAGAGCTTCAGGATCTTTTCATGAGACAGTGGGGTCATACCAAAGATCACACATATTACATTACTGAGTTTGGAGCCCTTAGAAGAAACAAGGATGAAACCATAGCTGATTTTTTGAAGAGGTTCAATAAAATGTATGGCAGAATCCCTACAGAGATAAAACCTTCAGAAACTTCTACAAAACTCACTTATGCCAATGCTTTTGGTCATGATTTTTCCCTACTCTTGAGAGAAAGAAGACCTGTAACCTTACTGAACATGCAGGAGTCAACATTAGAAGTGGAGTCTAATATATTATCTTCTAATAGATTGAAGGGAAATACAGCTCAGCAGATATATGACAGGAAGGGTAATAAAGAGGTAGCTCCAGGGGTTTCAACATCCCATTCTGCAAAAGGTAAAATTGATGAGATGGCCAAGCTGGTAAAGATCCTGACAGCAAAATTAAACAAGTTGGAATTAGAGAAAAATTCAAATAAACCTGTTCAAGAGGGAGACAAAAACCCTAATAGTCAAAACCAATTCAGAAGACAGTTTGTACCTCGTTTCATTCCCAGAGAGAGAAGAAACAATGATATACAGTGAGAAAGGAAAGAAACAGAGGATCAAAAAGTGCCACCACCACTTCAGAATAATGTAGTTGATGAAGAAGAAATTGAAGAGGAAGAATTCTCTGAGGATCTAGATCATGATATGAATTATTTTGGAGAGCAATTGACTCAAGGTTTTGTGACTGAAGAAGATTTTTTAAACTCAAAATATTATGATGCAGATGTGTTTGAAACAGAAAGTGATCTGAATATTGAAATGACTATTGTAATTGCTGATACATATCATACTGAGCCAAATAAAACTTTAAATTTAAGATCAGGTCCAAAGAAAGTAGTTCGAAATCCTACGAAAAAGGTAGTTTTTCCTCCTAAGCAGCAGTCTGATCTAGTGTTAGAGAAAAAACAAAATAAGGATAAACGAAAAAAAAATGTTGAAGTTGAAGAGGTAAATAAAAGTATGCAGAATTTCAACCTGGAAAATGAATTAGGAAAAATCAAGATCCCTATGCCTTTCGCTGAGTTGATGAAGAATTCTTCTTATAAAAATTGAGTTCTGAAAATGATTGGTTCAACAAACAGTCAACTTCCCTCTGACATAGTGAATTTACAAGAAGAAAGTTTTAAAATCTTTATTGGATCAGCTTTGGTAGAAAAAACTTAAAATGAGGCAAGTGCATTACCTCCTTCTTACATCACACTAACTATTCATGAGCAGATGATACATAATTGCCTTTTGGATTCATGAGAATCTCATAACCTAATGCCAAAAGCAGTCATGGAGGATTTAGGTTTGAGCATAACAAACCTTATCATGACTTGTATGCTTTTGATTCACGAGCTGTAAAATGTTTAGGAGTGATAACAGATATGGTGGTCAGTTTAGCTCAGCTACCAATGAAGACTATGATTATGGATGTGGTAGTGGTAGAAATTACACCCAAGTTTGGATTGCTCCTCTATAGATATTGGGCCAAGAAGGTTGGTGGAACCCTACAAATGGAATTAACATATGCCACCATTCCTGTAGTTGGAGGAGAAAACATAAGGTTATATAGAGAGTTACAATTTGTGTATATTGCGACTGATGACAAGAACCCTACAAATCATCCCGTTAACACTCTGTTTTTAACAGTTGATCTAAGGTCCTGACAGGAGTTCGATGAGGGTCCTAGTCCCTCGAATTTCATGTGAGCACCCTTCGACGAGGAAAATGGTAGGTGCACTGTTGGAATTGGGCGGAGTTCATAATCAAAGGCTGTGATCGATCAGAGGTGGATCAACAGCTCCAAACCATTTCGCGCGAGCGAACATGCATGATCAAAGCTTCCTTTCCAGATTGCGAAATGTGTTAAAGATCGGAATATTTCAATGGCTGAGATGAGGTCTGGGGAAGATCTATGTCCTCAATTAATTTCATAGTCCATACTTGTGTGGGTAAAACCACAATCTCAAATTGCAAAAGAGGGGTAGCGGTCACGAAGATCAACGGCCGCGATGAGAAAAGAAAGAAATCTACGGCCATAGTTTCATTTCGCAATATGAACTAGCACGAAGGAATACCAAGGTTTCTCATTGCGAAAGATAATGGGACCCACTCAAATCTACGGATGCATGAAAGGTCGGCCTCAATCGACGGTTGAGAACGTGTCACAATCCAGAACTGCCCGCGGTGTTCAGAGGAGAAAAGTTGGCGGCAGGATGAATGGAACGTGGATGGTGGACGTGAAATATTTCCATAATTGGATGGCTGAGAAGACTCCCAAGGTACGGGTTTCACATCCAGTGCGGAGATGACAGCGGAGGAGGCGTTCACATGTGTAGTCTGCATCTTTGCAGATTTGGCCAATTCCTTCAACACCATTCGGGATAAGCCTAAGGTGGAAGTCTTGTCCAGCGGTGCTAATTTCCTTGATTCACAAGTGTGGCATGTGGTGCACTTCGAAGGGAGCCGTGAGAAATATGGAGGTTTGATTCATTGAGGCGACAAACTTGTCATTTACATGAGGCTGAGGGATGCGACCAACTAAAACAGCTCGATGCCACCGTCAAGGTAATTTGAAAGGACAAGGGATGGTTAAATCTGCAGCCCTTGGAACCAGCCTGGCAGCCACATGGGAATGGTTTGGAATATTAGCCATACTGGATAATATGATTGAACATCAGGAGGAAAGATCCCCACCCTGGCATCACACATGCCACCATCGTAGCTACTCTAAGGGTATATCCCTTCCTGAGCCGTCTCTGCTCACACTATATAACACCATCTTCTGAATATCTTTGAGGCATAGAACTGTGTAGATGATAAGAGATATAGGGTTGAATTGCAAGAAGTGTCGAATTCCTTCATAGACAACCATGGCTATGTGGTTTGAGAAATTAGTTCGACAAGGGGTGCTCTTGGTAGGAAAACATGAATCTGTGTTCTGGTTATCCACACCAGAAAATCACTAACCACCAGGGCACAAATGTTAAACACCAAGGGAGGTTCACCCACTTCTACACTACCTGGTCTCTAGATGTGTGGTGCATGGGTTTTGACATCCCAACGACATCCCTCTGACACTGCCGGCTGCAGTCACAACCTCCAAAGTCCTAGCTCACAGTGGTGGTAGTACTGTTGGAGTGAATGCTCGTTCTGCGACCAAGTGGGTCCAGAGCCTTCGACACCGCTCCTAGGATCTCCACTTGGATGCTTGGTCGTGGGTGAGGAGAGGGTCAAACACACACCTGGCTGTGTGGCTCGCAGAAGAATCCTCCTCGTAGGAGGAAGAAAATAGTACAAGGATGATAAGCTTCTTAAGTCGCTTATCATTACCAAGCGTTTGGCCATCTTTTTTCCAGCCTCCTCCTATAACAGTGTTACCAGACGGAGGATGAGGTTGGTAGAATGGTCGGGAAATGGATTCTGGTCTTCTTGTCAGCCTTTGAGCGAGATACACTGGCTGGACAAGGAGACCCAAAATATGTCTCGAACATCCTGTGTGGACAATTGACTATCAGCGTGTCGCATGGGAATCTTTTTCACGAAGCAGGATGGTAGAAGGCTCTGCGCTGTCAGTCTGCGTTATCACGCACCATGTCTCCATAATGTTTGTTTATATTTGTAAAACATGGCGATAGTCCACTCCCGATACTGTTAACGCATGATTGTGACTTTTAACAATTTTCTCTTCAGTAGTCTAAGCAACAGGATTGTATAAAAACGCTCCTGATAGAGGGAGAAATAAGTTAGTGAATTGGATTGGGAAACATTCCCGGGCTGAGGCTCCCCATTGTAAATAAGATTTGATGCCTGTGTATGAATAAAATTGTAGAGGAAGAGTTGTTTCTCATGGCAGAGATTCATGTGTCATTGCTTTTCCCAATATGTATTTTCCTTTACGTGAAATGTGCTTCCTCTTTTCATTCCAGTTTGTTGATTGCTTTCATGTCTGCAACTTAGTGTATAATAGCTGGGAATTCATACTTGCTATGCTCTTTCTATTGTTCGAGGCATTTATCAATTGTTCTTCTAAAGTTGCATGGAATTCATCTTGCTGGTGCTCCACACAATGGGTTGTTCTCTCTCTTGTCCTCTAACTGCCCGCTAAATATCTTCTGATTAGGAGATCAGTGGCTATCTTGCCTCTATTTGCAACCCCACACCATTTATGTCCTTTATAATTGTTCCTTACGCAAGTTTTCGACTCCATTGCCAATGGTCCTTTTCCCCCAATAATCCCACCATGCACCTCACCTTGACATACTTTGTCCCATTCAAGATCCTAGCCCTCTGATTATCCTTGATTGAAAATCTTATGCGGAGTAGACTCCGATGACAAATGAGAGATTCCTCTCCGACTGCGTAGGGCCGGAGGCATAGTCTAAAGCGGTTCTACTATTTCCCAGGAGCGACCCTCCTTGCTCAACCTTGGGGGCTCAAATCCCGGTGCCAACAAACTGGTGCCGTTGCCGGGGACGAAATTGAAGATCTTCCTTGGGAAAAACAACACGGTTTCAGATCTGGTTATTGATGGTGAACAATGACCAAACATCAAGAAGGTTGAGCACTTTTCACCTGGTGACTCGACTCTTGAAAGATTTAGAATTTAGCAACTCCGCTAGTGGCGTGACCCAGAAATCAAATGACCGAGGAAAGCTAGCAGACTCTGCCTAGAAAATGGACCCCTTATAAACCTTAGAAATGTGTGGCGGAAGGTCCAAATACTCAAGTCTATGTTTCTTCCAGGATGCCTTATCCTATCTTGTAAGTTTTCTCTTATCTTTTCCTAGATTCATCAAAATAGCCTTCTATGGTTCATCTCCTTCTGAACAGAGCCATGAATATATTCCTGTTTATCCTTCTTTACAAACCGAAAGCGTTGCGTCATCTTGTACATTTGATTATGGCCTAGATCTTTATCCGGGGGCACCCGATATCAAAGGACACCCCTGTGAAATTCATGAAACCTCGGATGATAGCTTAGCTATTGTGCCTAACCTTGTCTCCCCCATTACTCCAAGCTAATACAAAACACTACAATTGCCTCCCATCCTCCATGATTTTCCCACGAGATATTACAAGTACCTCCCCAAGTTTGACAGAGAATCTGAAGACTTGACTGCTGAAAAACATTTACAAGCCTTTAAGCATTTCTCTGACCTTTTTGAGATAGAACATGACTATGTCTGCATGTGGGATTTTGCCCTGTCCTTGCAAGGAGATGCCAAAGTATGGTTTAAACACTTGCAGCCTAAGTCCATCAACACTTGGGAAGAGTTTTCTTGTACATTATTGAGGTTTTGGGGTAGGAGAAGGCCACTGGAGCAAATACTTTCAGAGTTTTATTCCCTGAGGAGGCATGAGGGTGAGGCCATATCTAGTTTTAAAAAAAGATTCACAAGCTTTTATTATAACATGCCTAAGGAAGTTCAACCTCTTGAGAATGCTACTAAGATCTATTATGCATCCGCCTTTCCCCCTGACCTGTCCTTTCCTCTTTTGGAGAGAAAATCAACCACCCTGCAACATATGTTCGTTGATTGTTTGGAGGTTGAGGAAAACCTTAATATGTCCAAGAAATTGTCAGATCAGGATGGTGGTGGTGAAATAAGAGATACATTCAATTTGGTCAAGCCCTACAAGTAGAATGGGAAAGTCTCTGGCCCGTCAAAACCCCCTCCTGGTGTACAGAAAGATGACCGGTCCAAGGCAGGAGCAAGTAGTCCTGCAGGATTATTCTCTGAAAATGGCGACCTGAACCATCCCTGGTCCGCAAAGGATGATTTTAAGAAGGATTTTCGTATGCCTGTGTACGACGAATATGAGGAAGAATACCTGCAGAATGTACCTGGCGAGCTAGCTGTTGAAACAAAGCCTTCTGATGAAAGGAATCGAGATGCAATGCAAAATCGGAAGGTCGAAGGAGGAAAGGATGATGAGGGCACTGGAGGTGATAGCCTACCCTTGTGTTATGCCTCTTTTGAATTAATACAACACATGGTTAAGGCCTCCAAGCAGAAACAGAAAGAAGATGAGATGGCGCGGGGCAGACACCCATACAAAAAAGAAGATGATGAGAAGAAACGACCAGGCGATTCCTCCCTTGCTACTAATACATTGGGAATACGTAATCAAATGTCAAGCTATGAAGATGGATGCAGCTGCCTACAGATAAACACTTTTTCTAATACTCCGCCTTCAGAAGCACCCCCTCACACAGGAGGAATATGCGTACTCAGTTCCACTGGAGAAGTTGAAGACTCCCCTCTTGAAGCTCATCAAGCTCTTGTTACAGAAATTTCGAGCGGAAAGCAGGATGTTCCATTGAAGAAATATTTTGTGGGTCCTCGCCTGCAATCTTCCAAGTGTCAGCCTAACGAATCTCTAGAACCAAAAAGCTCTGGATGGCTTTCCCATGAGCAGGTGATAGAACATGCTGGAGGTTGCCGTGATTTCTATGACCCCGTGGCTGAATACATGGAAGGTCTGGGCGAACACAATGATTGGTCGCATCTCTTCCTTGAAGATCAGTTTGTTCATCATTTCCTTCTCCCATTATCTATTTCATTTCTATCCATCAAGCACCATATAAGAACAAGAATATTAGGCAAGTTGCTTGATTGGCTTCATTGGAAGTCTGATTTCACTTAATCAAACTTGTGTACAAAGTTAGGTAGAGTAGGTAGGAGAAAATAAGCTCGATAGTTATCGAGCATTTCCTTCATTACTATTTTAGTTTGTTTTCATTTTCAGTTACCAACACAGGTTTACAGTCACCAGCATGATTTGCAAGAGTGGCACCAATTTGCTGAAGCAGTAGCTTGGAGTAGAATGGAGATGTCAAAGAAAGATTGAAGGCAGCCTAATGGTTTTGACACTTGGTCTATGGGGGTTCTTTGCTACCTCACTGGGAGGATAGCATCCCTCATGGAGCCAATTGTTAACACTTTGTTTTTAACAGTTGATCTAAGGGCCTGACAGGAGTTTGATGAGGGTCCCAGTCCCTCGAATTTCATGTGAGCACCCTTCAACAAGGAAAAAAGTAGGTGCATTGTTGGCATTGGGTGGGGTTCATAATCAAAGGCTATGATAGATCGGAGGTGGATCAAAGGCTCCAAACCATTTCGCGCGAGCGAACATGCACAATCAAAGCTTCCTTTCTAGATTGAGAAATTTGTTAAAGATCGAAAACTTTCGACGGCTAAGATGAGGTTTGGGGAAGATGATCTACAACCTCAATCAAATTTGCAATCCATACTTGTGTGGGTAAAACTGCAATCTCAAATCGTGAAAGAGGGGTAGCGGTCACGAAGATCAATGGCCGTGATGAGAAAATAAATAAATCTATGGCCACGGTTTCATTTCGTAATACGAACTAGCACAAAGGAATACCAAGGTTTCTCATTGCAAAAGATAATGGGGCCTGCTCAGATCTATGGCTTCATGAAAGGCCGGCCTCGATCGATGGTTGAGAACGTGTCATGATCCAGAACTGCTCGTGGTTTTCAAAGGAGAAACTTTGGTGGCAGGATGAATGGAACATGGATGGTGGACATGAAATATTCCTCTGATTGCATGGCTGAGAAGACTCCCAAGGTACGGGTTTCAGATCCAGTGTGGAGATGACAGCGGAGGAAGCATTCATGCGTGTAGTCTACATCTTTGCAAATTTGTCCAATTCTTCCGACGCCATTCAGGATAAGCCTAAGGTGGAAGTCTTGTCCAACGGTGCTAATTTCCTCGGTTCACAAGTGTGGCACGTGGTTCACATTGAAGGGAGCTGTGAGAAATATGGGGGTTTGATTTATTGAGGCGACAGGCCTAGAATTTACATGAGATCGAGGGATGTGACCAACTAAAACAGCCCGACACCACCATCAAGGTAATTGAAAGGACAAGAGATGGTTAAATCCGTAGCCCTTGGAACCAGCTTGGAAGCCACGCGGGAATTGTTTGGAATCTTAGCCATACCGGATAATATGATTGAACATCAGGAGGAAAGATCCCCACCCTGGCATCACAGATGCCACCATTGCAGCTACTCTAAGGGTATAGCCCTTCCTGATCCATCTCTGCTCACACTATATAACACCATCTTCCGAAGATCTTTGAGGCATGGAACTGTGTAGATGATAAGAGATATAGGGTTGAATTTTGAGAAGTGTCGAAGTCCTTCATAGACAACCATGGCTATGTGGTTCGAGAAGTTAGTTCGACAAGGGGTACTCTTGGTAGGAAAACATGAATCTGTGTTCTAGTTATCCACACCAGAAAATCGCCAACCACCGGGGCACATATGTTAAACACCAAGGGAGGTTCACCTGCTTCTACACTACCCGGTATCCGGATGTCCGATGCATGGGTTTTGACATCCCAGCGACATCCCTCTGACACTCCCAGCTACAGTCACGACCTCCGAAGTCCCAGCTCACAGTGGCGGTAGTACTGTTGGAGCGAATGCTCGTTCTGGGACCAGGTGGGTCCGGATCCTTCGACACCGCTCCTAGGATTTCCACTTGACTGCTTGGTCATGGGCAAGGAGAGGGTCAAACGCACACCTTGCTGCATGGCTCGTAGAAGAATCCTCCTCATAGGAGGAAGAAAACAGTACAAGGATAATAAGATTCTTAAGTCGCTTATCATCACCAAGCATTTGGCCACCTTTTTTTTGGCCTCCTCCTATAACAGTGTTACCAAACAAAGGATGAGGTCGGGAGAATGGTCGGGAAATGGATTAAGGTCTTCTTGTCAGCCTTTGAGCGACATACGCCGACTAGACAAGGAGACCCAAAATAGGCCCCGAACATCCTGTGTGGACAATTAACTGTCAGCATGTCGCATGGGAATCGTTTTCACGAAGCAGGATGGTACAAGGCTCTGCGCTGTCAGTCTACGTTGTCACGAGCCATGTCTCCATAATGTTTATTTATATTTGTAAAACATGGCGATAGTCCACTCCCTGTACTGTTAACGCATGATTGTGACTTGTAACAATTTTCTATTTGGTAGTCTCAGCAATAAGATTGTATAAAAACGCTCCCGATAGAGGGAGAAAGAAGTTAGTGAATTGGATTGGGAAACATTCCCAGGCTGAGGCTCCCCATTATAAATAAGATTTGATGCCTGTGTATGAATAAAATTGCAGAGGATGAGTTGTTTCTCATGGCAGAGATTCATGTATTGTTTCTTTTCCCAAAATGTATTTTCCTTTACCTGAAATGTGCTTCCTGTTTTCACTCCAGTTTGTTGATTTCTTCCATGTCTGCAACTTAGTGTACAATAGCTAGGAATTCATACTTGCTATGCTCCTGCTATTGTTCCAGGAATTTATCAATTGTTCTTCTAAATTTGTGTGGAATTCATCTCACTGGTGCTCCACGTGATGGGTTGTTCTCTCTCTTGTACACTAACCACCTGCTAAATATCTCCTGATTGGGAGATCAGCAGCTATCTTTCCTCTATTTGCAACCCCACGTCATTCCTTTCCTTTGTAATTTTTCCTTACATAGATTTTTGACGCCATTGCCAATGGTTTTCGACTCCATTGCCAATGGTCCCTTGCCCTTGATAATCCCACCATGCACCTCATCTTGACATAATTTATCCCATTCAGGATCCTAGCCCCCTGATTATCCTTGATTGAAAATCTTATGCGGAGTAGACTCCAGTGACAAATGAGAGATCCCTCTCTGACTGTGCAGGGTCGGAGGCATAGTCTAAAGCGGTTCTGTTGTTGCCTAAGAGCGGCCCCTCCTCACTCAACCTTGGGGGATCAAATCCCGATCCCAACACATCCCTTGTATGTTGTTGACAAGGGTTTGGGTACTTTTATGTTGCATTTTAGTGATGATGATAATATTGTTGGTTTATTACAGGTTGAAAAATAAAAGCCAGTCAAATGCACTAGGGAACAAGAAGATGAACTTTGGAAAATGTATTTTGATGGATCATCATGCAAGGAAGGTGCTGGAGCAGGGGTTCTTCTAATATCTCTTGGTGGTGAAGCAGTAAGGTTAATGTATAAATTGGAATTTGCTACCACCAATAATACTGCAGAATATGAAGCTTTGTTGTTAGGTTTGAAAGCTGCAAAATATTTAGGTATTCAGCAGATTTATGTGTATGGCAACTCCGAGTTGGTTGTTCAGGAAGTAAGGAACAACTATCAAGTAAGACAAGATCTATTGAAAGTATACTGTAATGAAGTATGGGATATGATAGACAATTACTTTATGGTTGTTAACATCACTTATATTCCTAGGGATCATAACCAAACTACTGATTCTCTTTCCCTAGTAGCCAAACATTTCAGGATTCCTAAAACAACACAGTTGAAGTATCTTATTGAG
This sequence comes from Pseudotsuga menziesii, assembly GCA_001517045.1. Taxonomy (NCBI): domain Eukaryota; kingdom Viridiplantae; phylum Streptophyta; class Pinopsida; order Pinales; family Pinaceae; genus Pseudotsuga; species Pseudotsuga menziesii. The sequence goes on from LPNX011168059.1 coordinate 11,247, forward strand.
GTTAGGTACAGACCTTCTATGCCTGATAATGTAAAGCAATGGAAATTTTTTGAAGATGATATTGAAATAAAATGGTTCTTAGAACTAACAGGTGAGTTTTCCAATTCCTTAATTGATCAAGAAAAAGATGATGAGGTTGAAGAGTTTGAAGGTGTTGCAGAAAATGAGATTGCAGGTCACAAGATTATTGAGCTTAAAAGTAAGTTCATCCCAAAGGGTTTGGTGCCTTTAGAGAGGATATTTTCAAATGATGATACACCCTTAAAACCAGTGGTACAGTCCTCAGAAGAAAATGTAGTGGATTGTAATATTGGCACCCCTGAACATCCTAGAATGGTGAATATTTCAAAAGCACTCACAACAGAGCAGAGAAATAGGTACATCAAATTGTTTTGCATGGTTATATGAAGATTTGAAGACATATGATACTGGAATTATACAACATAAAGTTCCTTTAAAACCAAATGTTAAACCTTTCAAACAGAAATTAAGGAGGATAAATCCATCTTTGTTCCCTATTATAGAAAAAGAGGTGAAAAAGTTGTTAGATGCTAAGATTATTGTTCCTCTTAGATATTCTTTATGGGTAGCCAATCTAGTTCCTGTGAAGAAAAAGAATGGTGAAATCAGACTGTGTGTTGATTTTCGAAATCTTAATAGGTCTTCATTAAAGGACAATTACCCTTTGCCAAAAATAGAACAAATATTGCAGAAGGTAGTTGGTGCACAAAGAATTTCTATGGTTGATGGTTTTTCAGGATATAATCAAATTGCCATGCACCCTGATGACAGAGAAAAAACAGCTTTTACTACACCTTGGGGTACTTTCATGTACGACAAAATGCCTTTTGGATTAATGAATGTTGGAGCTACTTTTCAAAAAGCTATGGACATAACCTTTGTAGGGGAAAGAGATAAGTTTGTAGTGAATTACTTAGATGATATTACAGTTTTTTCACAATCAGATGATGAGCATATAAAACACTTAAAACAAACTTTCTTGAAATGCAGAAAATATGGTTTATCTCTTAATCCAAAGAAATCACATTTTGCTGTACAAGAAGGTAAATTATTGGGTCATTTAGTTTTAGCTGATGGCATAAGGATTGATCTGGAAAGGGTGAAAGCAATACTGAAAATAAATTTACCAAGGAGCAAGAAGGATGTACAATCTTTTATTGGCGAAATCAATATTCTGCGTTGGTTCATACCAAATTTTGCTGAAACCATAAAAAAGATTACAGCCTTGTTGAAGAAAGATCAGGAGGTCAAGTGGACCGCAAAAGCAAAAAACTCATTTGAAAAGATTAAGATGGCTCTTACAGAAGCTCCAGTATTAGTAAGCCTAGATTTTACAAAGGAATTTTTAACTTTTTCTTTTGCATCTAAAGATACATTGGCTATTGTTTTATTACATAAGAATAAGGATGGTCTTGAACAACCTATTGCATTTTTTAGCAAGACTCTCAGAGACTCAGAGCTAAAATACAACACTTTAGAGAAGCAAGCTTACTCATTGGTAAAAGCATTGAAGTTTTTCAAAATTTATGTTTTACATTCCAAGGTTATTGCTTATGTTCCTAATGCTGCCATTAAGGATGTTTTGACTTATCCGGACAGTGAGGGAAAAAGAGGAAAGTGGATTGCCAAAATAATGGAATATGATGTGAATATTAGACCTACAAAGCTAGTAAAGGGACAAGGTTTAGCTAGATTGCTAGCTGACTCAAATTGCCAAGCTTTAGGTCTACATCTCATGGTAGAACAACCAGCACAGGAAGAAATTCAAGCAGAGCTGGAGAAAGAAAAGATTATGGACTACTATGTAGAATCCACATGGTATGCAGATATTGTACACTTTCTCTTATACTTGCAATGTCCAGGACATTTAGACAAGAAAGCTACTAGGTCTTTGAAATTGAAAACTACTAAATATTGTTTGATAGAACAACAACTGTTTTTGAAAGATCCAGGAGGTATTTTGCTCAAATGTTTAGATAAACCATAAATTGAAGGAGAAATCTCTGAATCCCATGAAGGTGCTTGTGGGGGACATAAGTATTGGAAGGCAACAACATATAAAATTCTAAGAGCCAGAAACTATTGGCCTTCCTTATTCTCAGATGTATATCAGCAGGTAAGAGCATGTATCGCTTGTCAGAAGTTTGTTGGTAAACAAAAGTTGCTATCATTACCATTAAAATCAATTGCAGTTAATGCCACCTTTCAGCAATGGGGTTTGGACTTCATAGGAGAGATAAATCCATTTTCCTCAGGGTAGCATAAGTGGATTTTGACTGCTACAAATTTCTTTACTAAATGGGTAGAAGCTATTCCCACAAGAAATGCAACAAACAAGGTAATCATAGATTTTATTGAAGAAAATATTCTTAGTATATTTGGATGTCCTCAAAAATTATTGACTGATAATGCTAAAGCTTTTAAATCTAAGGCTATGGGGGCATTTTGTGAATAGAATGGGATCATGTTGAAACACTCAACACCTTATTATCCTCAGGGGAATGTGTTAGCTGATTCATCTAATAAGAATATTATTCAGAGTATCAGGAAGCTATTGAAGCAGAATAAATGATCATGGGATTCTATGTTAAAATATGCGTTATGGGTAGACAGAATAACAGTTAAAAAAGCAACTGGAACTTCTCCTTTCCTATTAGTATATGGTACTGATGCACTTTTTCTTGTTCAGTTGGGTAGCCCAGTGATGAAATTTTTTCAAGATTGTCAGGAAGAACCTAATGATATGCAAAGAAGAATTTATGCACTAATAGAGTTACAACAGAAATGGGAAACAGTGGAAGAAAAGGCTCGACTGTACAGGTTAAAGATCAAAGAAAGATTTGATAGGAAGATCAAAGATAACACTTTTCAGTGGGAGATATGGTTTTGAGATGGGATGATAGGAAGGAGCAGAAAGGAAAGCATGGCAAGTTTGATAATATTTGGTTTGGTCCTTTCATAGTATCGAAGTTTCTAGAAAACAATACTTCTGTACTACAAACTTTGGAGGGGGAGGAATTGTCTAATCCAATTAATGGATGATTCCTCAAGCATTTTTATAGTTTTTGAGATGGATACTAGACTTTCATTGTATATACCGGTGTGAATAATAGAATAAGGACTCCATGACCCAATGGAAATTTTGCATACTAGCAGGTAGCAGCACAAGAGGCACTGGTCTATAGGTTCTTGAAGCCTCACAAGGAGGACTTCATCCCACAGCAGGAGCTAGATGTTAGATCATGTTTTTGTTTTCCATCTTTTAATGCTTTTGTTTATGTTTTGAAGCTTGGTTTTATTCATTACTCCTAGAAAATTTTGTTTCTTAGGATAGTTTGAATCTTTTTCCTTTACCTTTCATTTTATTTGTTTTCTTAGTTTTATTTTTTTAAATTTTGGTTTGATTTCATAGTTAGAGGGCTTATAGAAGGATTACATGGATTAAAAGGTCTAAAAAATAACATAAAATCTTGATTAAGGTTCTTAAACCAAGTTTAAACCTTGATCATAAGTTTAATTTTTAAAAATCATTAACTCAGAATTTCTTGTAGCGCAAGCTTGGAAAAATTGCACACATGCGCTACAGGAAAATCGTGCAGTTCAAAAATCATCATTTCTGGGTTAGTTTTTTTTTGAAATTCTCACACATGAGATGTTATTCACACTGGGTGATGGATTTGATACGTGTTTCCTCTAGAATAATCATTGTGATAGGTGTGAATATCGTCATGAGAGCGAGTCGTGACAGTCTATTGCAGAAGTGATGGAATAATAATGGTTGAACATAATGAGACAAATGTGCCTTGAATCTCGTATTCCCTGAAGTGCACGTAGAGCAGATGAAGGTCGTGGCGAAAAATCAGCAGTTTGTAATCAGAATTTTGAAACAGGGCAAATAATTAGGGCTTTGAGGAGCGGTCATTTGGAGTGATCAAAGCGGTCAGAGAATATTGGAGAATGCAATTGGACACCTGACAGTCAAGAAAACACAATTCCAGCACCTAGATTAATCACTTTGAGAGGTAGGCTGCGAATTGTTACCTAAGTTCATAAATTTGGGGTTTTTTTCTAAACAGAGGACTAATGACAAAATTTATTGAAGATTACTAGTTTTTTATCCTAATTCATAGTAAATGATGAACTCTCTGTCAACGGAGTCGAGTATTTATCAGTTTAAAGGAGAGAGTTCAGTTTAGGGTTTTTAGGTTCCCTTATACAGTATTGTTTGTTAATTTATCAAGACTTGAAGAAATTCAGAGTGTGTTTTATTGATAGAAGCTGTTTGACAATTGTCCAAAATGAAAAGAAGTGGTAAGACTAATAGAGAAGAACCTTCAGACATGAGTTGGGTTCAAACCTTTCCAGATTGTGCAAAAACTATTTGCAGAAGCAGGCTGGTTAGTGTTTTTGGAAAGGATTGAAGGTTATCACTCATGAGTCTCTTATACATTCGCTCAATGTTTGGATAAAGATATAGTGTCTTTTGATACTCTGAATTTTAAACTGGCCAGGGAATTGTTAGCAGAACCAACAAGAATTTTAGATGAGTGTGAATTTTGATTCAAAAAAGTTCCTTTCACTTTTGATGCTCAAAGATATCTACTTCCATATGTAGTAGAAGAATGGGGAAAGGGAGTACCAATTCAAAAGTTTAAACCAGAATGGATAGAACCTATCAAAATCCTACAAAGTTATATCACTTGTGAAGGGAGATTTTCTTTTGTGTTTAAATATCATTTTAGATTCCTTCAACATCTCAGTCATGAATCCAAAATTAATCTCCCATTCTTCTTTTTGAAAAGTTTACAAAAGATGTCAATTAGGGTGAAAGAGCATCAGGATCACACCAAACAATCAGTATTTCATCATGGGCTTATAAAACTTGTCATAAGCAATGTACTTCAGAAAAGAGAGAAGGCATGGGAGTATTTCTTATTTTTGTCTGGTTTCCAAACAGAGAAGGAAGAGTAGTCTCAGAAGAGACAGTTAGATAAAGGTCAGAATTTGATCAAGAAACTTAGAAAGAAAGTCTTAGTCAAGAATGAAGAGGGTGGTGAACCAGAAAAATCTTTGAACCAAGAGAATGAAAACATTGAAATTGAACAGCAATTTAATATTGAATAAAACACAGTTTCAAAGTCAAAAGAGAAGGAAATTGAGCTAGTAGAACATGCTTTACCTACAGGATTAAATCAACGTGTAAAGGAAGATGTAAAAGACCAGAAACAGATCCTTATTACAGTACTCTCTGAAGATGATGAAAAATCCTTATCTGATGAAGCTAGGATTCATACTATTGATGAGGCTAGGGTTCCTACTACTTATGAATCTAGGGTTTATTCTAAGCAAGAAATACACACCCATTTTGAAGAGGAGACAATGTCATGAAGATAAAAAATGAAGGTTGTTGAACTAGCTTCAATAACTCATCAAGGAAAAGTTCTGAATATGTTAGGAGAGGTTGGAGCAGTCTGGAGGCCCAAGACAAGGCCAAAGAACAAGCTCAGGATAAATATGAAGAAGCTATTAAATCCCAAACTGGTTGAGAAGAAGGTTACAGTAATAGAAGATTCATCATCTTAGGAGAAATTGGAAGATAGTGAAGATGAAAACAAAGAAGTTATGAAGGGTAAAAAACCAATAGTTTCAAAAGATAAATCAGTCTTCACTGATACTAATATCTCAGACATATTCATGGAGGTTCGAAAAAATATGATTCAAGAACAACAACAAAATGATATAAAGAGTTCTTGTATGGAGAAAAGGGAGGTAATTGAAGAAGCAATTCAGTGCAGTATTGAAGCTAAAGAACATTCAGAGATTCCTGTGACCTTCACAAAGCATATGAAGGAGGATGAAGAAATATTCAGGAAGCTGAAAATCACATGGATGCCAGAATGGATGCAACCAATAGTAGAAGGTAAATGCATTGATTCTGAAAATGAAAATATGCAAAGGAGTATTAAACAATACAAGCATCAAATTGAGTACCTCCATGAAATCAATGAAGGATTAGTGACTGCAAATAAAAGAATAAGAGAAGATCTGGAAGAAGTCAATAGTCACTATCATGAATGGATTTCAGTTTCTAAAGAGGCTCTTAAAAGAAAAAGACAGACAGAGAATCAGTTTACAGAACTTAAACAAACTATCTAGGAGCTGACACTGCAGAATGAGGACCTGGAAAAAAGAGTTGCAGATTTGGAGGTAGACCACCAGAAAGCTAGAAGGAATGCCCAGGCTTTAGAGGGAATTGCTCTTTTAGAAGAGGTAGCAAAAGACTTGTAAAAGTGCTTTTAGAAGAGCAGTTATTAGTTAGTTTGAAAAAGTTATTTTAGTTTTGTATAATGATAGTTTTTATTGAAGAATTGGATAAAAGACCTAAAAGTAGTTGTGTTTCAATTATGTAACTATTTTTTAAGAAACAATATAAATGTAAGTATGGGAAAGGACCAAGGGTTCGATTTTTGTTGCAAGGGGAGGCTATCAGGTTGTGGTTTATGAGCTAAGTGTAAAAACTCTTATGTGTTTTTGATGACTGAATTATGAAATATATACAATTATATGCCCTTTTAGACTATTGATTGGTTTCATTTCTAATTTGTGTTAATTACTCAGTTGGTATACTCATTTCATGTTTAAGGTTTTTATGCTTGAAATGCTTGCTAACTGTGGGTGAAACTTAGTGTTGTTTTTATTCTATTTGGATTATGGTTTATATGTTATGCATCCCAGTCATTCAAATGCTCATGATTTATTGTTTGCTTTGGTCTTATGAATTTTTTCCCTCTTGTCTTCAAACTGTGCAACCAAAACCCTAGAATACCTATTTTACTTAATTGAGTTTATTGAGATTGTGTTGGCTTGTTCTTCTGTAGTCTGAGAACAATTTCTGGCACTAACACTTTCAAACAAGAATAAATGATTTAGTTTCTTCTGGAAAGGAAGAAACAAAAAAAAAGGATCTCGCTGGTCCTTTGGACCTAAATTGCTAACCCAAAAATACTAAGTGGATGGGGACATAAAAAATATATTTGTTCTTCCAGGCATTGGCAGCAAAAAATTTCTCGTGACTTACTGTTAACCATATTTTCTATAGTTGAGTTATTATCAATAAGTACTTGGGAAACCTGACATTGGAAGAATGGTTTTGTAATTTTCTCTTGGAGGAGAAAAATGCTTCTATAATTTGGGAGGCATTCACTGCAGCCTTTCCACTAATTGGACCTTTGGTGGTATGGAGTATTGGAAACAAGATAAAAGTATTAATTGGTGAGGACCCATGGATGGAATATGATCACCATTGTATATTATATAAAACTCTAGAAAAAAAACTCCATGATTGGGGCGTAGTCTCTCCATGTGACGTGCAAAATCTTATTCATGTGGGAATAGGAAGACGAGAATGGAATTTTACGGAATCTCTTCAATGAGAAGGAATAATCACAAAAGAATGGTCATTATATGTTGACCATCTAAGTATTAACTTCATCAATCTAGATGAGGATGTGTATGAATCCTTATGTTGGGTGTTGAATTCAGCCATCTGTACGTTTACGACTAAGCTAGGGTATAAAGCCTCAAAAAAATCTAGTTTCACTTTGTTTGACAATTTGATTACATTCCATATATACTCAAAACAAAATATTCCAATTGCTTTGCATGTAAATCCATTCACACTCTGCAACATCCATGGATATACAACTTTCAACATGCATTCCAAACTCCAATGGATTACTCCCTGGTAGGAGGAGAAAACACAATATTACTTGTCATCATATTTAGTCAGGCAACTTTAGAATCAATATCTATTTATTCATCTTATATATTTTCTAGTTCTTTTACTTGATTCCACTTTTTCCATATTGATTTCAAATATAATTTAAGAGAAGTAGTTTACAACAACATATAATATCCAATATACCATGATTATCATTCCAGTGGATGTAATTACAAGGGAGTGGTGCCTTTTATCAATATAATGTTTAATTGGTTGTGGTATGAATCTCATTGTTTCTAGCCCTAGAGTATTTAATAAAAAACTTGCAATTATTTGGAGTTTCCAGTAATATACTTTATTTTTCCAACTTATGGTTGTCTTGGTGGAATGTTGGTTGTTGTTACATATTAGAAGTGAAAAAATATTGCATTGTTGTACTCGTTTTCCTTATCTTCTCTCATATTTTAAAATCTGAATTGACTTACCTATACTAGGTTCACCCTCTTCCAAAAAATGGATAGGTGTTTCCTCTTTAAAGAAATAGTTGTATTTGTATTAGTTTTTGGCATATATTGGAAAAAACACATTTTTTGTTTTCATTAGCTTTTAACATAATCCTTATGAGTTATGATTGAATAATTGATAAGTAATTTTAGCATAAATCCTTGAGTTATGATTTGATAATTAATGATTTTCTTAGCATAAATACATATGAATTGTGATTGATGGTTATACTTAAGTTATGATTGATGGCTTACTGAGCCAAGGAATTAAAAAAATAGAATATAAATATAATACAATCATAAATTTTTTAATAGTCATTGTAGAAGATTATATAAATCAGCATGATGTGTCTTCCTTAAAGAAATATAATAGTGTGGAAAATATAAACAAAAAGTGATGTGGCTTAGTTTGTACAACCTGGGTATAGATAAAACATTTAAGAAATTATATTAATACTAGGAAACAAAAACAAGATTAAACCATGACAATATATAAATATAAAACAGTATCATAGATCTATAATAGACTTTACAAATGAATGATGAATATATTCCCAAAGTACCTTGCAACATGCAATAATCATCATCCATACTATCAATTTGTATTTAATATTGGTAGCATTTATCTTATTTGGACATCAAGTGGATTAACAATACAACTTTTCCATGAGCACTTGCATCTTAAATTATTAACATTGGTATTCATGTTTAGTTCTATTAAGTGGTTTTCTAATGCATAAGTATGATTTTAATTACACTTGAGATGTTAATTCATGCTATCTAAATTAGTGTGAGATTGTAAATATAGTATTCTCCAATTAAAATGCATTTTAAATAAGCCCAATGTTATTTTCACATGATTATCATAAAGTGAAAAAAAAATCCAAAATTGCATACAAAATCTAAAGTCTAAAAAATACTCATCATAAAGTGCATATATAAAATATAAAAAAATGCATGCATATACATACATTCAAATATAGTACAAATAAAAAATATATATTTAAATCTCAATCAAGTAGAAATTATTTGGTTTCTTATGGAAAGGAAGCAACGCAAAAAAGGATCTCGCTGGTGCTTTGGTCAATAATTGCGAATCCAAAAATCTTGAGTGGATGGGGACTTAAAACTTATATTTGGTATTCAATACATAGTCGAGTTATGATCAATAAGTACTTGGGAAACTTGACATTGGAAGAATGGTTTTGCAATCCTCTCAAGGAAAAAAATGCTTCTATAATTGGGAGGCATCATTGTAGCCTTTCCACTAATTGGACCTTGGGTGGTCTAGAGGATTGGAAACAAGATAGAACTGTGAATTGGTGAGGACCCATGGATGTAAGATGATGGCCATTGTATATTATCCAAAGACATGGACAAAAAAATCCATGATTGGGGCATAGTCTCTCTATGTGGAGTGAAAAATCCTATTCATGCGGGTATAGGAAGACAAGGATGGAATTTTATGGAATCTCTTCCATTAGAAGGAACAATCACAGAAGAATGATCCTTGTATGTTGACTCTTCTAAGTATCAACTTCATCAAGCTAGATGAGGAGGTGGACGAATCCTTGTGTTGGGTGTTGAACCCATCCAGCAGTACCTTTACAAATAAGCAAGGATATAAAGCCTAAAAAAACTAGTTTCACCAAAGTTACAGCATGGTGGTGGAAATCTATTTGGAAGTTATTGGGAATTATGAAATCAAATATATTTCTCAAGGTACATCTCTCCAATAAGATGTTGATGTGGGACAATGGATTAAATCATGACTAGATTGTCCTAAATCCATGTGCACTATATAAGTCCAACAAGAAATCTGAATGCCACCTCTTTATCTCATTCCCTTATATGATCAAAGTATGTTCTTTAGTAGAGAGCCATTTTAAGCCTAACGTCAATTGGAATTGTATTTCCTGTTAATTTTTCTTAACTGCTTAGATGATATTGTGAAACAATTTACAATAGTAGGATCACTGAAAGAAAATCAAGCACAACAACACAAAGAACACAAAGATTTTCATTGGGGAAACCATAAGGGAGAAAACAACACAAAATTTCCTCAGTATATAACTCAACCAAGACAATGTAAAAACCCATGATAACTTATCCTCTCTCACACACACTTCTTCTTCTCTCTCTACAAAACTTGCTTGAGTGAAAAGTTTACAAAATGAATGAAGTGCATCACCTATTTATATGTATCAATTGAGTAACTTAATTACTAACTAGGATGACCAGGTTCTATAATTAGGTTTGACCTACTTAGGTAAACTCCAAATAATTTTTATAAAATACTTTTGTTGGTACTATTTCCTTGAATCACAATGAAGGTTTTACCTCATTAATTTTACATGACCAATTACATCAAGGAAATCTACAAATGGAGAAATAACAATAATAAAAATAGAATATCTTTCGAAGTTACATTATTTTAACACTCCCTCTTAACTAGGAAGGTATTCTTCATCAGGAACAACAACGAAAAAAACTATACAACTGACTGGTGAATCTCTATATGTCATTGGAAGTTTTGGAGCAACATCATACATCTTCATCATCAGTCTGGAACTGCATTATCATCAGCATCGTTAGTATTTGGATACTGGGATATCATTATCGTCATCAGTATGTGAGTAATGGGACATCATCATCAGATGGAGCATCATCAGTATATGGATACTGAGGCATCATCATATGCAACATCTCTTTGTGAATATTTGATCATCATCTGCAACATCAATATGTGAATATTGAATCATCATATGGAATATCAGTATGTGAATACTAGATCATCATTTGCAACATCAGTATGTGAACACTGGATCATCACCTGCAACATCAATATGTGAATATTGGAACACCATATGCAACATCAGTATGTGAACACTGGATCATCACCTGCAACATCAATATGTGAATATTGGAACACCATATGCAACATCAGTATGTGAATTTTGGATCATCATTTTCAACATTAGTATGTAAATATTGGAACAACAACAACATTGTTAGCATGTTAGTGCTAAATCAACATCATAAACAAATAAATGTTATATCATCATCTGCATCATCATCATAGAGGTGTTGAAGCAACATCATCATCATCAACATAGAAATGTTGAAACAACATCATCATCAACATCATAAAAATGATGAAACAACATCTTCATCATCAACATAGAAATGTTGAAACAACATCATCATCATTAACATAGAAATGTTGTAATCAACATAGAGTTTTGGAATCTCATCGTCTTCATTAGCATGGAAATGTTGGTATTAGCACATAGATCTAGCATCTCATCATCTTCATGATCATGGAAATGTTAATATTAGCATAGAGTGATGGAATCTCATTGTCTTCATCAACATGGAAATGTCGGCATCAACACATAGTGTTGGCATCTCATCGTCTTTCCCTTAGGACATATGAATCCCTTTCATGGCGAGTTCTTTGGTAGAACCAATCTTTCTGAATTACTAACCCTTTTACGCCAAACAATCATATTTAGACAGATGGATCTCCCTGGGCACCAAACAATCCTTATATAGCTTACTATCCCTTTCGGGCCAAACAAGACTATGTAGACATACCCTACCTATTATGATATACCATACCAGTGCAACAGGAAACTTACTACGTCTTCCTCGATCCCTCTTTCGAGGGAGGTCCTTTCGGACTACGCCAATCTTGTCTCAAAAGTATTCAAACTTTGCACAAGACAAAGTCTTAGTAAACACATCAGCCACTTGTTCCTCTATAGGAACATACTTGAGCTTCACAACTCCCTTCTACACCATATCCCAGATGTAATGATATCTAATTTTGATATGTTTCGATTTATCATTAAACAAAGGTATTTATTTTATCTTAATACAACTCTTGTTATCGCAATGGATATCAATCACATCTATATCTGCATCAGATAATCCTTCCAACATATTGCGAATCCATACTGCTTCGCTACAAGATGAACATGTTGCAATGTATTCAACCTCTGCCATGCTAAGTGAAATATTGGACTGCTTTCTATTGAACCATGAGATCATGCCTGATCCCAAACAAAAACAACATCTTGAATTGCTCTTTTTGTCTTCGACACTTCCTGACCAATTTGAATCTGTAAATATGTGTTATACGATCTCACCATATGATGCATATATAAGACCATAATCCAACATACCCTTTAGGTACCTCATCACATGTTTTGTTGCCACTAGGTGAATATGTCTGGGTTCCACCATATATCGACTTAGGATGTTTATAACAAAACATATATCTAACCTTCTATTGATCAAATACATTATTGAACCAATAATCTATTTGTATAAGGTAACATCCACTATCTTCGAAGAATCATCATTCAAAAGTTGTGAGTGTGTTTTCATCGGAGTATTCATAGCCTTACAATCCATCATCCTCTTTAGGATCTCAACGACATATGTTCTTTGGCTTAGGAAAATATTGTTTGGGTACTGCCATACTTCAATACCTAGAGATGGTGGAAAAGTTGAGGCTAAAGAAGACCAAGCATTTAGATCCATACAAAGTATCTTGGTTACATAAAGGACATCAAATTCTTGTGAGTGAACAGTGTGAAGTTGATTTTCAGATAGGTCCATATAAGGACAAGATTCTGTGTGATGTTATGCCAATGGATGTTTGTCATACACTGTTAGGCAGACCGTGGAAATTTGACAAGAAAGTAATTCATAATGGTAGGAGTAACTGTCATAGTTTCGAGCAAAATGGGATAACCCATGTACTTCACCCTCTACAAGCAGGAAGTACAGCATGGCAGTCAGAAGCTAAGGTTTTGATGTTGTCAGGAAAAGAGTATTTGCAGCAGGTTGAGAAAGCAGAGTTGAACTATGATGTGGTGTGCAAACCAAGAGTGGTGATAGTTAATACTAATGTGACAGATCTACCTAAGGAGACTCAGGAGATGCTAAGTGAGTATAGAGACATTATGGTAGATGATTTACCCAATGAACTACCACCAAGGAGGAATATAAGTCATCAGATTGATTTTATTCCAAGAGCCAGTTTACCAAACAAGGAAGCATACAGGTTGACAACTCTGGAGAATGAAGAATTGTGGAAGCAAGTCCAAGGATTGGTTCAGAAGAGTTTGGGTCCATGTGTGGTGCCAGTAGTACTAACACCTAAGAAGGATGGTGAGTGGAGGATGTGTACTAACTCCAGAGTGATTAACAAGATCACCATTAGATATAGGTTTCCATTACCAAGGATGGATGACATGATGGATTTCCCAAGTGGGGCAACATGATTTTCAAAACTAGATTTGAAGAGTGGATATCATCAGATAAGGATCAGAGAAGGAGATGAGTGGAAGATAGCCTTCAAGAAAAATGATGGGTTGTACGTGTGGTTGGTCATTCCATTTGGATTGTCCAATGCACCAAGTACCTTTATGAGGTTGATGAATGAAGTCTTGAGAGTTTTCATATGTAAGTTTGTGATAGTTTACCTTGATGACATTTTGGTTTTCATCCAAATAGAAGAAGAGTATCTAAAGCATTTGAGGTATGTTTTGGAGAGGCTACAATAGGAAAAGTTGCTGATAAATGTGAATAAGGGTACCTTCATGAAGACAGAGCTAGGATATTTGGGTTTTTCTATCTCTAGAGATGGGTTGAAGAAGGATCCAGAAAAGGTGCAAGAAATCATTGATTGGCCTTCACCTAGGAATATATTTGAGGTAAGGAGATTTCATGGATTGGCAAGCTTCTATAGGAAATTTATAAATAATTTCAGTGGTATTTGTGTGTCTATTGTTGAGACAATTAAGAAGGATAAACAACCATTTCAATGGATAGCAGAGGCTGAAAGGAGATTTCAGTTCTTGAAGAAGAAGGTCATCGAGCAACCATTATTGAAGTTACCGGACTTCAACCACCCTTTCCAAGTGAAGTGTGATTCTAGTGGAGTAGCAATCGGAACTGTTCTTAGTCATAAGAATAGGCCTATAGTGTATTTCAGTGAGAAGCTGAATGATGTAAAGAAGAAGTATTTGTCTCATGACAAGGATTTTTATGCTATTATTCAAGCAATGAAGCATTGGAGGCATTACTTGATGCCCAGAGAGTTTGTGTTATATTCAGATAGCCATGCATTACAGTACATAATGCAACAACATAAGTTGAACCTAAAACATGTCAAGTGGGTTGAGTTCTTAAAGAGCTTTACCTTTGTGTTGAAACACATAAGTGGACAGTCAAATAGAGTAGATGTTGCCTTAAGTAGGAGACTATTGATTATGCAAGAAAAACAGATCCAAGTTTTGGGGTTTGAGCATTTGAGAGATTTGTATGAAGCTGACATTGATTTCTGGGAGGCTTATAGGGCTTGTAAGAATCCAGTAGAGGTGGAAAGAGAGCCATGGATGGATTATACACTACAAGAAGGTTTACTCTTTAAAAATAGTAAGTTGTGTATACCAAAGTGTTCTATGAGAGAGAACTTGATACAGGAGAAGGAGAAGCATAATGGAGGAATGGCGAGTCACTTTGGAAGTGATAAAACCGTCAGACACTTGGGTCATTTCTATTTTTGGCCAAGGATGAGGTATGAAGTTAAGAAGCTTGTAAGCAGATGCAGAGTATGCCAGCATGCTAAGGGGAGAAGCCAGAACACAGGATTGTATACACCATTTCCTATTCCAACTAGGCCTTGGGATTCTTGTGAGTATGGATTTTATCTTGGGCTTACCAATAACTCAGAGGGGACATGATTCTATCTTTGTTGTTGTTGATAGATTCTCTAATATGGAACACTTAATTCCATGTTACAAGACTAGTGATGCCACACACATTGCTAACTTATTCTTTAATGAAGTTGTGAAACTACATGGTTTACCTAGAAGCATTGTATTAGACAGAGATGTGAAGTTCATAGGGCATTTTTGGAGAACCTTGTGGAAGAAGTTGGGTACCAGACTAAATTTTAGTTCAACATATCACCCACAGTTTGATGGAAAGACCGAAGTAGTGAATAGGAGTCTGGGAAACATGTTGAGGAGTTTAATTGGGGAAAGTCCTAAGCAGTGGGATAGAGTATTAGCTCAAGTCGAGTTTGCATAT
Organism: Pseudotsuga menziesii; assembly: GCA_001517045.1. NCBI lineage: Eukaryota > Viridiplantae > Streptophyta > Pinopsida > Pinales > Pinaceae > Pseudotsuga > Pseudotsuga menziesii. The sequence goes on from LPNX011168059.1 coordinate 26,598, forward strand.
AATGATTCACCGAACAGGAGTACAGGGATGAGTCCATTTCAAATTATATATGGAATGCATCCAAGAGGACTGTATGAAATTTGTGACTTAGGTCAATTAGAGAAATCAAGTGCCGATGGAGAAGAGTTTGCAACAAGAGTCAGTTAGTTGCAGGAGCAAGTGAAAGCAATATTACAACAAAGTAACTCTAGTTACAAGGCCAGAGCAAATTCCAGAAGGAGGGAAAATAACTATGAAGTGGGAGATTTGGTCTTAGCATATCTTAAGAGAGATAGATTTACTAAAGGAGAGTATAACAAGCTGAAGATGAAGAAGATTGGACCCTACAGAACACTCAGGAAGTTTTCAGCAAATGCTTATGAGTTAGAGATGCCTACAGGAGTGGGTATTTCACCAATCTTTAATGTAGCATATCTATATCCTTATGTAGCAGGTGACACTAGAACCTTTACAGGAGGTGAAGATCATATTGAAGACTTACAATGGGTAACATAGATGCGTGTGACACAACCATTGGAATTTGAGGCCGTTCTCTACACTAGGGTGTCAAAGAGTACAAGGAAGAAGGACTATCTAGAGTATTTGATCAAGTGGAAGAAGCAACCAACATAGGAGTCTACTTGGATGAGCGCTACAGAAATTGAAGCCAAGGGTTTCACTGTAGTTTATCTTATGAACAGGGGTTCATAATTTTCTATCATGCAAGTTTGATGCAGGAGCATCATGGCATGCCAACAATGTGATGAGTTGGTCACATGCTGTGGCATATTTTGTAATCATTTTTGTGCTGAGTCATAATCTGAAAAGAGGCATAGGAATCATTGTGGATCATGACTCCCTGTGTGGAGAACAAATTGCCCTTAGTTTTTATCAGACAGGGATGTTTCATCATGCATCATAGTAGTTTTTATTTCAGTTGCAGGACCACTCAGGATGGGGTAGCAGTTTTAGTTTAAATAGATCGTTTAGAGATGTAGGAGGGGTTCTACTCTTTGGAATTTAGAATTTCGAGTTTGAAGAGAGAGGGAATACATGTGTCTGATTACTGTTTGTAAATATTTTGAAGAAACGGAAGGAGAGAGATCCAAGCTGTGTGCATTTTCCTTTATTGCTTAATAGAAGGATTAATTGTGTGTCTAGAGGGTTGTTATCCTTTATGCATGTGTTGTGTTGAACTGTGTATCTTGCAGGGCCGACTTCGGCATTTTCATGAACATTTGTGTATTTCAGCGAAGTGTTGATTTCACCCATCGATTTCTTGCTTAAACAGTTGAAGTAGAGAGTAGCTACATGCACAAGGGTTTTAGGCTAAATTGTCATGAATATTGCAGGCTGCATTGATCAATTTCATGATCAATCGACGCAACCCGTAAGTTTTCTTCCTTAACAAGTTTTTTCAGAGAATGAACGGTCAAAATTGAGGCTGTAGATAAAGATCTGATGGTCCTGAAGTATCCCACACCAAGAGTTGCGAGGAAGTTAACAGATCCATAGAGATTCGAGAGCCGTATCGAAAAAGAAGAAGATCGACGGTCGTGGAGAAGGCCGCAAGGATTGGACGGCTGAGAAAGTTGCGGGGAAATATTTGCGGAGGGGAAGTTGTGGGGGAGAAATGTTGGAAAGTTGGCATCCCACAACCCACATACAGAAAATCTATTGCGAAAATGAAGTTGCAAAAAGAAATTTAGGTAATCGAGATCCAGCATTCTGCATCCCGCCTGCAAAAGGGGAGCTGCGGGAAGGCATTTTTAGAGTAGAATTTGGCCATTGGGATAAATTTGGCAGTCTTGCTAAGTGTGGAGAATCCATTAGATCCTGGAAGTGCTAGTTGGGGTTGATCGAGATTGAAACCCCTACACCATATTTGATCCTGTGATTTCGAAAGGAAGGATCATCCAAGATGTTGGGACTAATCGTCCTTAGACTTGATCCCATAATTCTGAAAGGAAGGATCGTCTTAAATGTTGATGTGAGTGCGATTGGTCCCGTAATTCCGAAAGGAAGGATCATCTTAAATTTTGATGTCAATGGGCTTGGTCCCGTAATTCCGAAAGGAAGGATCGTCTTAAATGTTGATGTGAGTGTCGTAATTCCGGAAGGAAGGATTGTCTTAAATGTTGATGTGAGTGGACTTGATCCTGTAATTCTGAAAGGAAGGATCATCCAAGATGTTGGGACTAATCATCGTTACACTTGATCCCATAATTCCAAAAGGAAGGATCATCTTAAAAGTTGATCTTGATGGGCGTGATCCCGTAATTCCAAAAGGAAGGATCACCCAGGATGTTAGTAGATGACTCAATCCAGTAATTACAAAAGGAAGGATTGTCCAGGATGTTAGTGGTGGTCTTGATCCCATAATTCCAAAAGGAATGATCATCCAAGATGTTAGTGGTGGACTTGATCCCATAATTCCAAAAGGAAGGATCATCCAAGACTTTAGTGGTGGACTTGATCCCGTAATTTCGAAAGGAAGGATCGTCTAGGATGTTAGTGGTTGACTTGATCTCGTAATTATGAAAGGAAGGATTGTCCAGGACGTTAGTGGTTGAATTGATCCCCTAATTCATAAAGGAATGATCGTCCTATGTATGTATGTGTTAGTTGTGATTAGTGTTGGTATTTCTGCAAAGACTTGATCCTGTAATTCCAAAAGGAAGGATCATCTGAGTACCATAGGTGTGTTTTCCATGATCCCATAATTACGAAAGGAAGGATCATGTTGGTTGTTGTTGCACCTACCATAGATGATGTTACTCCAGCCTTGAGTTGTTGATGATGATGTTGTTATTCCTATCACATGTGTTGTTGTTATTCCATATTTATGACGATGATCGAACCACATGATGTCATTGTTGTTATTCTAGCCTTATGCTTATGAGCCAACCTTGTGCTATCAGTATTGTTTTTATTCCAGCTTTATGTTGATGATCTAATCTCATGTTGTCATTGTTAGTGATGTATCATTTTTTATACTAAAGATGTTGATACTTTAGCTTTGTACTGAATATGATGATGATGATGATGTTCCAATAGTTTTATGTTGATGCAAATGATGATGCTCCTCCTCCTCATGATGCATATGATGATGTTCCAACATATGATGATGCTCCATATCCATGCAACAGGTGATGCCCTAGATCCATGTTGTAGATTACGATGCTCTAGCTCCATGCTGCTAAAGATGTTCTAGTTCCATGTTGTAGATGATGATGCCCAGTTCCATGCTGCACATGATGATACTCCAGCTCTGTGCTGAAGATGATGATGTTGTTCATAATAAGGGGGAGTGTTTTAATAATGTATCTTCAAGAAATATTCTACTTGTACTTCACATTATTATTATTCCTCCTTCGGTAGATGTTACTAATGTAAAAGGTCATGTAAAATTCATGAGGTAAACCCTCCATTGTAAATTGGGTCAATAGCACCCATAAAAGAATATTATAATTATTATTGTGAGTTTACCTAGGTATGTTGACCCTGTTAGTTGGATAGGTAGACCCAGTTAGGGTAAAATGTCAGTTGGGAAACTATTATAAAGGGAGGCACCCTCCCTCATTTATACACACTCATTCACTCATGTATTGCACAAGAGAGAGAAAGAAGGAAGTACAGAGAAGGAGGAGGACAAGTATAATTGGTGTTTTGGATCTTATGCTGGGTATTGCGCCCCTCTCTCTCTTACATAAGACCTTTTTCTTTGGTCATTTCATTCTGGTAATCTATATTGAGGAAGTTTTGTTATATTTTTCCCTTTTGGGTTTCCCAGGGTAAATTTGTGTGTACCTTGTCATGTTGTGCTTGTCTCTCTTTTAGTGAGCCTATTGCATATGGTTATGATGCTAAAATTTTAAATATCTAGTATAACCATTAGAAACTTAACAAAATCAGTCCCATGCTCCAATAATTGCATGAGGTGGATTTTCCCACCAACCCCACATATGCATTCAATGATTGGAAAATAGTAAAAATGGGAGATAATTGGCTTATTCAAGGAACATGATAGAATCTGGGTGAGTTCTGAAGTTGACACTTGGAAGCAAGGGTGTGTTCTCCCATAGCCCCCCTTTCCTCTTCCCCTTTGGTGGAATCATATCCCCTTTGGTTCTCTTTACACACTGGCATGTTGGACCATTTTATTATTTATGCACACAATATTTACATCTATTTTGAGTTATCAATACAAGCCAATAATATGGTCCAAATAACAATATTTACATCATGCATGCCTAGCCATTCACTAGTCAAACATTGGCCTTGAGCTTTGCACTAGCAATTCCTACTAGCATAATTGGCATCATTTAGATAAATTTCATTAAATACATTCCAAGATAAAACTAGGGCTGTTACATTGAAAGAGGACAAAAAGAGGGCATTAAGAAAAGAGCTAAATAGGAAATTAAAATGAAAGTTTTATTCAATGCTAAAGTCAACGCAAAATAGAGGGAGCAAAATTGGAAGCTAAACTAGGATTTTTTTTTTGCACTAAAAGTGGTGTTATTTAGCGTTGACTTTAGCATTGGGGTGGTGTAGAAGGTGCAAAACATTCCAATAATAGCGCCATCCCGTTAAAAGGCGCTAACTTTTCCAAAAATATGAAGAAAAATTCATTAAAACAATCATGGGAAGCAAAAAAAGGAGTTGATCATAGGGATTTGTTGTAGTGCATGTTGATGTGTATCTTGATAGAATATTATTCATAGAGAATTATTCAAACTATTCTATCCTCCAATATTGTTGGACTGGCCCTCAACGTTTTAATAAAAAACATGTATTATTTTTATGCTAGACTCCAAAACAAAAAGGAATAAACAAGAGTTTATCCTAATGCATTCCCAAGAGTCTATTATATTTATATTTATATTTTAAATTAAGAATTCAGCTTGAGGCCTATGTATAAAATGAATATTAAGATTGATGGTTGAGACCTACACATGGAATGGCTACTTCATTTTTTCATCTTAAACTGTGCATCCTCAAGTGGGTTTTGTTTCTAACTTCAATGGATGGCCTGTGAAATCGAGTCATGCTTGAGTGCAAAATATTCAAACCTGTTACGTTTGAATTATTTCAAGATATTTTCTCTTTTTCGTGTATTAAATATCATTCCCTTGAATTGTGTTGGCAATTATCATGATTTTTATTTAGGGCCTTCAAATGTACAGCATGAGTGGGCCTAATGGTTAAGAGCATGTGTTTCCTCTTAGGAGGTCACGGGTTCGAATCCAGAGGGGGATAGTGTATGTACACCTCTGTAGACTTTAGCAGTTGAATCGCTGCGCAGAGGGGGGTCCCTTGTCCCACAAACAAGGGTGTCTCATACACCAATTTGGTGTCTCGCTTGGCGGTGACCTTAAAAATAGATTATTATTATTATTATTATAAATTAAAATTTGGAGAGGAATCGTGTTTCTATGTGTTGGTACATATATACATGGCTCTTAAGGTGTATAAGAGTGTGCAACATTATGCAGAAGTAGTTATGGATGAGATCAACATCTTGAACGAAATTGTTGAAGGAGATCTAAAGGATACAAAGGGTGTTGTGAAATTTGTAGACAATTTCAAGCACATTGGACCCAATGAAAAAAATGTTTGTATGATTTTTGAGTAATTGGGTGACATCTTGTTGCCTTTGATTATATATACTTGCTACAGAGGGGTTCCCTTGGACATTGCTCAGGAACTCTATGTCACTATTTTAGTAGCATTAGATTATTTTCATCGAGAATTTTCAATTATTCAAATTGATTTAAAGACTTAGAACATTCTTCTATGCTCTTCTATTTATACATCAAAAGATCCAATAAAATATGGAGATCCGCCCCTACTTTCTCCTGTTATTAATAAGCCAAACCTATTTTGAGGTCTTTCAGTTCGAATGGCATTGTTAATGGATCCATCTAAAAGACTAATAAAATAAACTAGAGAGAAAGGATAAGAGGGATACAAACAACTATGAGAGTAACGGTATATCTCGAGAAAAGGAATTAGCTTATGCTAATGCATTCTAGGGAAACATAAACAATGGACAAACTAGTGTTACAAAGACAAAAATCATTCCCTCTGCAAAAATGGATATCCAAGATAGATAATACAAATACACTGGACACCTAAAATAAATTTACCTGCAATCAAACTCAACCTATAATCCTTTTCTTCACCTCTCAGCCATGTCCAAAAATCATTACAGAAATTTTTATCCCAACATAAAGCTCCAAAAGCTCTGAAATTAAAAATTCTCTGGGAGGATGCAGAATGTGTTTAAATATTTGCAGGAGCAGAAGAATTGGGAACTGAAGTAATTTCCTAGCTGTTGGACATGGTGGTGGTGGAGTTCAATGCAAATTTCAATGTTATATGCATGGGAGATGGCAACCAGTTCATTGAGTGGGAGGTATCTAGAAGGGGTCACCAAAGTTCAGGAGCCATCTAGTCATCGTTGTGGGAGGTCACATCACTGGGAACCGCTTACTGAGCACATGCTAGGAAATGTGCATTAGGTTGTTTTTTTATACTATGCCTTAGAAGTATATATACAATTAATACTAATATTAGATAAACATATATTTTAAAAAATTATATTACTATTTTTAAATAAACAAGCATATATACAATTAATACTAATATTAGATAAGCATATCTTTAAAAAAAATAATTGTTTATTTTTAAATATGTATGTAAATTAATCTAATTTGAATTGGATTTGATCATGTACTTGAGTTATAGAAGAGAGAATTCAAAAATTAAAATGATAGTTGATTTTTATACAAAGTAAAATATTTTGCAAATCTATTTATATTAATTAAAATTTAAAAATATTACAAATTATCAAGTCGATAATGTCTAAAATATAAAAATATTACAAGACATTGTAATATAATTATGCAAAGTAAGTATTAAAGACTAGAATAAACAAGTAGACAAGAAAGGGTGGATAACTATTTTTTTGCTTGTGGTACCAATCAACCAAGATCGTGTCTTTTTCTCGAGAAAACCAAGTCACAAACATTCATATTCCGTGTTTATAGATTTCGTATTTTTTTAATGTTATATTTTGCCATGAAACATAAGAAAGAAAGCTTTATTTGTTTAAACATATATCGATGACATAATGTTTTTGTATCACAAAATTGATAGATATTTTTCAAAGCAAAATGGAAAGGGAAATTAGATAAGAAAAGCATGGGATTAATCTAGAATTGATGGTCAGGCGGAGAAGTGTTTAAAGTAATATTTGTCCCATTTAAATGGACTGTCATGTAGCAAGTAGAATGTTATTAAATAACATCGAAATTGCTATAATTTTGAGTACAACAATTAAGGAATAAATATATTTCAGTATAATTTGAATTTAATTTATATATTTATAAAAATAAATATACAATTCCATGTGAAAGGTGAGGTCAACAATTAAATACTAAAAAAACTCTAAACTTGGTGCTCAAGTAGGACCTTATGGTTTATAAAAATCTCATGTTCTAAACATGACCTGTTAAATTATTTTCATTAACCACTTACTATCCCAAAAGGTGCAAGATAGTCATTATTAAAACAACAAACGAGAACACATAGGAATAGATGAAGAATAACACACAAATATGTGATGGAATATGTTGCACCCACATTTTCTCATAAATATTTTGCGTGCATTACAAACCACTAGGGGCGAAAACATTACTAAGAGCATCAAATTTTCACTTTATTCAACCTGTGAGAATTGATGTGGCTTGGGATAAAGGTTCAAGAGGTATTAAAAGAGTTATTTTTATGAATCCTTGTTATCTTGAGCATAAAGTGAATAAGGATTAAGATATGCCACCAAATCATTATGGAAAAGGCCTTGATGAAATCAATCAATCTCCATGCCAAGATTACATAGAGTCTGAAAATTTACTTGGCATTATATCTCACCCAAAAAAATGCATTTAACGTACATGAATACAAACTCTTAAACTCACGTTTATAATGAAACCTATATGAACACTTACACTTAAGCGTTAGTGGTTACATCAATCCACAATATACATTTGAACACGAAATCTTAAACTTACTCTTATAAGAACACCCACAAGGCTAGTTACATCTAAACATTAGTTGTTACACCCATAATTACATCAAAACATTAGTAGTTACACCCACAACATGTTTTTTCTACTCTAAGCCAAGTAGGTACATACACTCTTCTATGCAAATAAGCCAGTCAATGTTTATATGCCACCAAATCATTATGAAAAAGGCCTTGATCAAATCAATCAATCTGCATGCAAAGATTACATAGTGTTTGAAAATTTACTTACCATTTATTGCAATCAAAAAAATACATTTAACATACATGAATACAAACTCTTAAACTCACTTTTATGAGGAAACCTATATAAATAGTTACATTTAAGCATTAGTGGTTACATCAATCCACAAGATACATTTGAACACTAACTCTTAAACTCACTCTTATAAGAAAACCCACAATAACTAGTTACATCTAAGTATTAGTAGTTACACCCACAATAATTACATCAAAACATTGGTAGTTGCACCCACAATAATTACATCAAAACATTAGTAGTCATACCCACAACATGTTTTTCTACTCTAAGCCAAGTACTTACATACATTTTTCTATGTAAATCCATGTAAATAGTTAAGATGAGTGGAGACTCTCTTCCTTTAAATGATTTTTCAACCTCCACATAAGTTGGTCAATGTTTATATATATTTTTAAAACAAACAATAATTTTTATTTTTATTTTAAGCCTATATATATATATATATATATATATATATATATTTGTAAGCTGCGCAGATATATTATATTACAAAGGCAACAAAATTACATAAAGAAAACTTGGCTACCTAAGGTGGAAGGAGGCAAAACCCCCTCCAGAGCCTCTCAAAAAATACTAGCCTTCTTACCGTGTTCACAATAAAGATGTCCATGACTAAGAGACTTAGTTACAGTAATCAATAATAGACACTACTGGGTCATATATAAGAGTGAAGCCGAAGATTTTCTAAACAGAAGTAAAAACAAACAGTATCATGAGAAATACTTAAACTTAACCGAAAACCACTAGAGACTTGACCCAAAACCTGGTAGGAACGATCATTTAAACTATAGGGGTTTCTTCAGTGGTGGGGCAGGCCCAGCGTTCTTCTTGCGACAGAGTGGGCGAAGTGGTGGCGGCATTCGGTGCCGGAGAAAGAGAATGCGACTGCTGCTCAGACTGTTGGGCTGATGAATCCTTCAAACGCTTGAGGAGAGGCTCCACAGTAGACGGAAGTGGAAAATATTTGACACTAGGCACTTTCGTAGAGCATCCAGTTGCGATGTCGCTTCCACCAAGACTAGTGAGAGCCCGACCACCAGATTCACTGCCACTAGCACCACCACCCTGAGCATAGCCCCCCGCTTTGCGCACTTTCAGATTAGAGATGTTGGCCGTACTTTTCCATGAAAAGGAGTTGTCCATGACCGTGAGCTGGGCGTCAATCTCTGCAATTTTAGCTTTCATGGAGTGAACAACTATCCGAGCCTCAGACCAATTACTGAGCATGTCCTCCGCCAGGTTACAGAGCATGTTCTTCAGCATCCAATAGTGGTTAATTTGACTGCCCTCCTCACCCGTCAAGAGCTTGTGGTTGAGGACCCGATTCTCCCAGGATTCCACCAAAACACGGATGCGCGGAGAGATGTGAGGTTCAGAGTCCGCCGGGGTCTGAACACTGCAACCCCTCTGGGATTTGCCCCGTCCCGAGCTAGCTCATCTAGGACTTCCTCTCTGTCGGGACATGGTTGCCAACCTGAGCCTGAAACCAATACGCAGAGGAGCGTTCTTACCTATACTAAACCTCCTGCCGCACTACAAACCCAACAAAGCTTCTAGCCAAGGCATAAAACTCGATTTCGTTCTGAATAAGACGCATGTCATTCCACGTACCTGCAAACATTAACCATCGTTGTAGAGCCATGAATGCACCTAGGAGGACGAACCTTCGCCAGCCCAGTTCGCATGAGCCGAAGTGACCAAGGAAACTTCTCCCACGCACAGAGAACCTTGCATATGCTAAAGAGGTGCACTGTGTGGATGGGTCTCCAAACGAGCGACATGTACTCTTTGCGGTGGCCAGAAAGAGGGACGGATGTCATCAATGTTATCACCCTCATCCGAGCATATATATATTTAAACCATAAATTTGGTTTTAATCGAGTCAATGTATATATATATTTTTAATATATATTTTTAATTTAAACCATAAATTTAATTTTAAGCTGATTAATGTATATTTATGTATATTTTTAAATTAATAAAATAATTAAAATTTTAGATATAGATAGATTTATCTTTTCACAATAAAAATAAATAAATAACAGTAAGAGGATATGAAAAATGGAGAGAGCACCCTAGTGCCCACTCGAGGTATCATTTACATCTATGTTTGACTCATCTGTGTCGTTAGAGTGAATCACAATCCATGTAGCATTTGCAGCTGTGTTTAACTTGTGTGTGCCCTTAGATGGCCTCACAATCCATGTATAGATATGGCAGCATTTAATGAATTCTTGTGTCATAAAAACATGGTATAGATATGAAAAAGTAAGGACGATGTGGGAATCGGAACACCCAACAATCATAAGCGTGCCGACACCAAAAACCGTAGCAAATCGTGATTCTATATAGAGGCCGGTTCTCTCTATATGTATCCAATTTGGTTTGTTTTCATCAATCAAACATTTCCATTTCTTACATTCACTCTCGCGTATCCTCTGATCTAAAGGAGATAAGCTGCCGCATATCGGAATAGGAAGTCTAAGGTGTTTTCTTATATATACAGTTTGGTTTGTTTTCATCAATCAAACATTTCCATTTCTTACATTCAGTCTCGGGTATACTGTGATCTAAAGGAGATAAGCAGCCGCCTATCGGAATAGGAAGTCGAAGGTGTTTTCTTATATTCACTATCGGGTATCGTCTGATCTAAAGGAGATAAGCTGCCGCATATCGGAATAGGAAGCGAAGGTGTTTGGTGTTTGGATAAGAGCAGAATATCTCTACTTTGTTGCTTGAGAGCTTCACATGGCAAATGATGGGAATGCAGGTGAAGGAGTTGCAAGAAACAATTCATTCCCTGGAAGAAACGGTGAAAACCCAAATATTCAGAATAGCAATAGGATGATACATAGGCAGGGGCATGATGGGCCTGCAGGTGAAAGTGTTGCAGGAAACAACTCATACCGGCCTGGAAACGGTGAAAATCCAAATATCCAGAATAGCAATTTGATGATACAGGGGCAGGGGCAAGATCAAGAACATGGCCGAGTCCCATATGTATCTAATCAGGCCGCATGGTACCCTGGTGCTGCCAGTAATATGTTGTATGCCCAGCAAGAATACCCTTATCCTAATCCGCCGCCTGCAATGGACATGAACATGAATATGAATGGCTATTATTTCAACGGCCCTGGCACTCAGTATGATATTGATTATATTCACAATGACTATTATTATCACCCACCCATTGATGGCTTTTATCCATTGCAACCACAACGACAATTGCCAATACAACCTCAACCCGGACCACAGCCAGATTACCCATATCCCATTCTACAGCCTGCAACGATTATGAACATGAATATGAATGGGTATAACGATCACGGCTATTATTTCAACGAATTTGATGGTTATTACTACTTTTATCATCCACCCACTGATGGTTTTTATCCATTGAATCCACAACCACAATTCCATGTACAACCCCAACCGGTATTAGACGGCGCAGGAAGAAGACCAGGCTCCAGCAGCAGGTATTCCAGTAATACTCTTCAAGAAGCAGGGAGAGCCAGATCCAAAGGTAGAGGGACAGGGAGAGTGTTGAGGGACAGTAATTATAATAAAAATAAATCATTGCCCCAAGTTATGGGAAACATTGGAGAACTATTGATGAAAATGAGAATCAATGAAGGCGAAAGTTCCAGCCAACTTGAAGGCCAAGGCTGTGTAGAACCTAACGAGCATGCAAATCCAGATGTAGCCAACAGAGAGTATTCAAATGCTAAGTTTTTTGTTATAAGGTCTTATAGTTGGGAAAACGTGGTAAGTAGTATTAAACACAGCGTGTGGACCAGCACCCACAGGGGAAATGAAATACTAAATGCAGCTTACAGAGAAGCCGGTGATGAGCACAGTGTAAATGCTATTTTCTTATTCTTCTCGGTAATTTTATAACTTTCCTCCTGAATACTTATTTTCTTAATAAATTGATCTTTCAATTGCTGGTGTATTGCATTAACATAATCAAATTCTGAATCTAAAATTGCTAAATCTGAAATCTGGGTGCGAGGACATCCAGGTGACAGGAAGTGAGAATTTCTGTGGCGTGGCTGAAATGAATGGGCCAGTAGATTTTGAAGCATCAGCAGATTGTTGGGATCGTAATTGGAAAGGACAATTTCCGGTGAAATGGCACATTACAAAGGATGTGCCCTACAGTCAATTCCAACATATTACTTTTAATAATGGGAAAAACCCTAACGAGAGATCGATTATATATTGTCGAGACACCCAACAGGTAACTATTGTTCATTCCATCTTTCTAAAAGTATTTTGCTTCTCCTCATCAAATTATATTAGAAAATTGCTGGTTCTAGAGTAGATTCGATTACAATATCGATGAATGGATCTATGATTAACAATATTTGTTTATTGGGAATACCTTGCATTCAGGTGGAATTCGAGAAAGGCGTGGAAATGCTGAACGTATTTGACAAATATGTTTCGACTGTATCAGCAGAACAACAACTACTTGGTCAACAAAAAGAACAAGCAAAGGTGGACACAAATGAGGCGCAGCATACTCATTTGGACAGCCGCATGAAGCCACCAAAGAGTACTGTGGACAAAGAGGAGTCGCACCAGTTTCATGTGGAAACCAGTGAAAAGCTTGCTGTAGACACTGATCATGAGACTACGGAAACCAGTGAAAAGCTTGTTGTATACACTGACCATGAGACTACGCAAGTGAACGATGACAACACTTGTGATAGTAACGAAAACCATCCTTAATTCATTAGTGTTGCTGTGTTATTAGAGTAGGGTAGCGTAGGGTAGGGTGAAATGGGGCCTTCAAATTCATTAGTGTTGCTGTGTTATTGGCGGAGGGTATGGTGGGTGAGGTTTTTTAATTCATTTGTGTTATTTTTCTTTAGAACATGGGAACAGCAATCTTTCAAGGGTATATCTAACACTTAACAAGTCAGATATACCAGTAACTTGTGACTCAGCAGGAGCTGAGACGTCCTGAAGCCAGCCAGAGTGAGCATGCCGTGTTATTAACCTAAGTAGAGTAGGATTGGAGTGATCTGTCTGGTGGAGACCATCTCCATCATTTATATATGTTGTTTAGTACCAAATATATAGTCTTAAAAAAATTATTATTAATTTATGTTTTTTATTTATTAAAGTGTGGGGCTGTCTGCTAGGGCAGTCTCCACCATTTATATATGTTGTTCAGTACCCAAAAAAATCTTATATATTTATTTATTTTTTAAATAAATATATTTCATTAATATGACTTTGAATTCAAAGATCTAATTCACATATTTACAATTCAATATCATTTTTTTCAAGTGTGAGTTTTTCAGTTTAATTTTTTTTTTTACATTAATGAAACATAGTTTCTTTAAACATATGATATAGTATAAATATATATTTTATAGTATAGTATTGAAGGATATTTACAGTTATATATCAATTTTTTTCAATGTGAGTTTTTCACTTTAATTTTTTTGTTTTACATTAATGTAACATAGTTTCTTTAAATATATGTTATAGTATAAATATATATTTTATAGTATAGCATTGAAGGATGAAGAAAAATAAATTTTATAATACTTTCAAAATAATGATAATGGTACATATTTATTTATTACAAATTATTATATACAGCATAAATTTAATTATATTGGTTTGGGTTAAAGTTCATTCCCAAAATGATGATAATGGTATATATATATTTAATACAAATGATTATATAAAACATAAATGTAATTATATTGGTTTGGGCTCATGTTTAGGTTTATTTTTATGTTTATGTTTCATCCTCCATTCGAGGATAGAATATAAAGCTAGTTCTTTCTAGTGAAACGATTAATAATTTGAATATAAAATATATAATATTTATTTAGGTTTATATTCAATATTTAATAATAATTAATTTCGAAAAAAGAGAATTCCTTAAGAGTAAAGCATCAATTAAGGGATCTCCAAATCATGAAAAATTGAAGAAATAGTATCTTTGCTTTTAGTTGAATTCCAATTTATACATTGGAATTAAGGTATATATTATGGATTATATGATTATGAACAACAATATTACAATATAGTGGGAATATAATCTTAATACATCAAAAGTGATCATATTTAAAAGTGGATTTGTAAAATATATAGAATATTGATTTGGATTTGATTTTGGAAAAAACAAATTAGAAAAAATAAAATAAAATAAAATATAATTTTTTTTATTATATATTTTCGTTACATTGTTTTCAAACTTTAAGTTATCAAGTTCTTGTCAAGAAAAAACTGTTCCCAAAATTGGTAAGTTGAAATATGTTCGAATGACAACCCAATAGAGCACAAAGAAAAACATGTATAATCTTGTAATATGTTCATAAAGAGTGATATAGTACTGTAGCTGTGACATAAATTTCTAAATAAAAGTAAAAAAAGATCATTCTATGAATGGTATGTGATAGAACCCCTCAATAGTACCCTCTCTATGTTCCTTGATCTTCCATTGCCCCATGTTCATTGACAACCCCTCCTTCAATGCCTTGTCCGCCTCCTGGTTGTTTTCCTTGTAAACATGTCGGCAAGAGAAAGAAACAAAAGAGTTTAGAACCTCTTTAGCAGACAATACGATACTTGCAAGTCTAATATTTTTGCATTGTTGTGTCCCATTAATCCAATTTACAACATTCATAGAGTCACCCATGAAATTTAAATTTCTACATCCTTTCTCAGCTGCAAAGACCAAGAGAAGTTTAAGGCTCATGAGTTCAACAAAGTTGTTACTGCCTTCCACTAAACTTGCCACCAGTTCATAGAAATATGTCTCAGTAAGAAATAGAAGAGCCCCACCACCATAGATATTATCTTGTGCTACTCAATAAGAAAAACCCATGCCTCTGATTTGTCCAATTCAACATCCAAAGCCTCCCTCTGTCTGGCAGATCTGATATATTGGGCAAAGGCACTCACAAAGCCGTAAGAGAGGCTTGTTGTTATTTCTAAAGTGTGGCCCTCGCAAGAAACAAGACACCCCCAATGTCTTTGAGCATTCTGACCAAACAACTTTGATAAAGGCACATTGCTTAAAAAGATGTAGAACCATCTCTCCCTCTTCCTTACAAAGCTCACACTGGCCAAGCCCTTGAAAACATATTTTCTAAAGATTGTCCCAAGTTGGAACCTTGTTCTCTAGTGCACACCACATGAAGAGCCTATTTTTTGGTGGGCTATTGATTTTCCACAGTTTCTTCCACCACAAAACAGATCCCTTCATAGACCATCTGCACTAAGTTTTAAGTAACTGACCTTTGGAGTGTAGCAGCCAAGGGGATCAACATCACAGACGAGTTCATCCTCCCTATCCCTTAACTGAACAAGTTCCCTATTCAAATCTCCAATATAACGTGCCAATTCCCCTTCATCAATATCTATTAACCCAAAAGAAGAAGATGGTCTCCGTGACTGAAACCATAAATTCTCCTTAATAGGGGTTGCAAGTTGGTAGAGGTAGAAAATGTCTCTCTCTCTAATTTCCTCCATCATGTGGATAGGAAGTATGTGTTGTTGTGCACTGTCGTCCCATGGATCCTCACTAACCCTTAATTTCCTATCATCCCCCACTATCCAAGCTAGGTTGTTTTCAAGAAAACTAAAGGATTGCACCACAACTTTCTAAATTATAGAGCCTCCTGCATGGGATTTCCTCGGATTCCTAATCCAATATTCAACCGAATCCAAAGCTAAGTACTTATGTATCATAACATGTGTCCAAATACTGTCATATTTTAGAAACCTCCATCTGCCCTTGGTTGCAAGAGACTTCACAAAAAAGAAAATATTCTTGAGGGCCCAGCCTCCCAGACCTTTTGATACCGCAATATTTTCCCATCGAACCCAAGGAATCACCTGAGTTTCCTGCTTGCCACTCCACATAAACCTGAAATATATTCTCCTTGCTGCTTCCAGAATACCTTTAGGGATCCAAGCAAGTGACATCCAATATACAGGTATAACTTCCAATACCGATTTCACCAAAACCAATATGCATGCTCTAGACAACCACTTATGACTCCACAGCTTTAGTCTCTTTTCCATCTTTTCAAAAAGCCAATTCCAATCGTGTTTGTGATAATCATTAGGTTTGAGACAAAAACCTAAATATTTCATGTCCTCATCAATTTCAGTCGTCTTGTAAGGAAATACCCTGTTGATTTCAAGGGTCTCTTCAGCCGACAGCAGGTGAGAAGTTAGGGTTGATTTCCTCTCATTAATATCCATCCCAATTTCTTTGGAGAATAGAACCAGTATGTCTAGAAGAGTATTAATGTCCCTCACCGTCCCTGTGTAGAAAATGAGGAAAGCATCCACAAACAGGAGGTGAGTTAAATGAAGAACCTGGGAAATTTGTATGCCTTTCAAAGAACCATGACTTTTAGCTTCCCTGAAGGCCCTACTTAATCCTTCATCCACCAACAGAAAGAGTAAGGGGGATAACAAAAATCCTTGGCGCAGTCCTCTCTCGGCATGGAAAAAAGGTGAAGCCGCCCCATTGATTAGAAGAGAAAAGGAGACTATAGTAATGCAACTCATGATCCATCTAATAAATCCAATACCAAATCCAAGATGAGTCAGCATCATACGAATGTATAACTAACTAACCTTATCATATGCTTTATATAGATCAATTTTGAGGATAGCCCCTTTGATATTTGTTGTCTTTATACTGTGCAACCCTTCCTGTGCCCCCCCAATGGCTTCATGAATCTATCTTCCCTACAAAAACCCAAATTGCTCTTCATATGTTTTGAAAGAATGTCCTTGAATATTTAAGAAATCACCTTAGAGACCACCTTGTAGACACAATTATAGAGAGAGATGGGTCTAAAATCATTCAATGAGGTAGGGTTGTCAACCTTAGGGATTAATGTGATAAAGGTTGAGTTTAAATCGACAAGGAGTCTCCCCAAGAGTATGGTGTCTTCCAAAACCTTCAAAATATCTCCACCTAGAAGATCATACAGACCCAGAAAGAATTCAATTGTCCACCCATCCGGTCAAGGACTTTTATCCTTTTGAAAACTATGTCATGCTACCTTTAGTTCCTCCTCAGTAACTTCTTCCATAAGTGAAATATTTTCTTCCTCCTCCATGAACTTGGGGAACAGTTGAGCTACTCTGATGAATTCAATAATAGAAGCATGAGGAGGAGCTTTGAAAAGATTCTCAAAGTGAGATACCCCTATTCTAGCCTTCTCATCAAAGGAGGATTGGGTTGCACCATGTTCATCCATAAAGCTCCAAACCGTATTAGAATCCTTCCTCCCTCTAGCATAAGCATCAATTTTTTTTGTATTATCATTTCCACATTCCAACCAGGTAGCTCTTTTGTTCAATCTCCAAGTCTCCTCCCTTTCCAACAACAAAGAGTTACTTCTCCCTTCAATCTTTCTAAGGTTCTCCTTGGTATCTTGGTTCAGCATCCCACCCCCATCCCCCTCCAGGATCCTATAAATATCCTCCTCTAAAAGTTTTAGTTCCGTCCTCTCGAATATTTTTCCCCACAGAACACTCTTTGATTCCCCCCTTTAATATTTTAAAGTTAGCTGCAAATTGGAAAGCTATTGAAAGCGGACTTCTAGGAGTGAAGGGGATCCAACTTCCAGAAATCAACAATAAAAAGACTCATCATTTAACCAAGTCTTATTAAAATTCAAAGGACTTGGTGATTGTGTAGGTCCAATCTTGAGTTCTATAAATACAGGTAGATGATCAGGAAGACCCCCACTTCCAACCGACTCCCTGAGTAGATGTATCATGTCCATCACATGTTTAGCCACCAAGAATCTGTCCAACCTCTTAGCAACCTGTCCATCGCAAAACCTATTGTTTCTCCAAGTGGGATTTAGTTTGATAGGCTCAATGTCTAACCAATTCCTTTCATTAAGTTTATGAGTGAAAAAGACTGTAAAAAAATAAACACGAACATGAGGCCCCCAAACCTCGGCATGCCCCAAAGAGAAATTTAAATCCCCCCCCAGGATTATCTACTCTCCCATGAGGAATGAATTGTTAAAAAGGCCTTCCCATAATGGAATCCTATTTAGATCAGGACCATAAATGTTAAAGACAGTAAAGGAGATCTGAAGATCCAGTCCGAAAATGTTTTGACCCAACACCGATTCCATACCCCACATATTTAGGGCTTTGACAGTTCACTCATTCCATCCAATTTCCAAGCCCCGAGAACGCCCTCTAACATACAAGGTCGTAAAATCCCAACCTGGAAACCATCTTTCTACTCTCGATTGCACCACATCTCCTACACCTAAATTTTCTTGTAACAAGAGAATGTTAGGGTGTTCCAGCCCAACCACCCTTTTGAGTGTTGATCTTTTATGGGGACCAGCTAGACTCAAAAAGTTGAAGGACACAAGTGCCATTTATGACCCTTCTTTAGGGCACGCATCGCTCTAAGCCCCCTCTCAATAGATTGGTGATTTCCTTCCAAAAGATCCTTTTTGGATTTGGATTGTGCTTTAGTGATAAAGGATTTACAACCTCTCCCATTAGAGACAAGGGTGGCATAAAGACCTAAACCCCCATAAGACACCTTGGTGTAGGACCTGAGGAAATACCTCGAGTCAGATGAATCAGGTAGGGCCAGTAAGGTGGGAGAAAGTAAAGGTAGGGCCTCGCCAGAGGAGTTATCAACTACAACAGGTAGGGGGATCTTCTCCAATGTAGCAGCAGAGAAAGTCCTAGAGCCCACACAAGGCCTTGAAGAAATGTTCATATTTTTTAGGCCCTTGACCCAATCCAAACTAGACAAAGTAACATTACTAGAAAAAAAAATTAAGGAAGGGGAAAGAGAAAAGGAGGATGTACTCGGGAAGGGAGTCCTTGCGTGAGCAAGATCTCAAGCAATCTATGCAATTCCCCTACTAGTAAGGGTCCAGTAATATCCTCATCAATGCTGCTATCCATCATCAGACACTATGGAGTAGGGTCCAAAGTCTGCAATATCCGGAAAGTAAGAGGTCTCACAAAAACTTCAGTCCTTCCCCATTTTCTAGCTCTTGATTGATGTTAGTGCCCATTTAAAGTATGAAAACACAATTTGCACTCTAAGGCCAGATGCCCGTAAACATGGCACCACCTACATCGAAACAAGACATTTTCGTAATCTAGAGGTTGTTTGATGACAAAAGTGTTGAATTATTGTAACTTCAAAGAATATTCTAAATATATTTCTGTGGTCCTTGATGTTCCTATCAGGAGAATTACTTGTATTACTTTGTACCCTAATGTTCCTATCAAGAGAATTACTAAAAGTCATGAAGAAGTCCCCTCCTTTGTAAGCTAGGTCATTAATACCCCACTCCAGTGTAAGTCGAGTCATTAGTACCCCAGTTGTGGTTACTCAAGCCTACATAACTGAATTAGGATTACTCGAGCCTACATAACTGAGTCTAATATTAAGTGAAAAGAAGAATATAAATAGAGGTGCGGCGCTCCTCATTTAAAACACACACACTCACTTGTGTAGCGCATAAGAGAGAGAGAGAGAGAGAGAGAAAGAGTTGTAACTAGAGAAGGTGGAGGATCAGTCTTTTGGTTTTACCTTTTATATTTTTGGGGCATCTATATTGAGGAAGCTTTTGCTGGGTTTTTCCCTTTAGGGTTTTCCCAGGATAAATATGTGTTGTTCTTGTGATACCCTTTCTTTCCGTGATCCATTCTATATGCTTTTGTAATGAAATTGAAATTAAATGTTGATAATCTAGCTTAGGATATGTAATTTTAACATGGTATCAGAGTTAGCTTGAATAGGACAACTTTCACAAGGTGAAAAAGCCCTCTCTCTCCCCGTAAGAAATTAGGGTTTTGAGATTTATTTATTTTTTTAGAAAATTGCTTACATAGAAAGTTGCGCCCTCCCAGAGCGCATCTATTGATCCTGGAATCAAGGTTTTTGGGTGAGTGACTCTCTAGGAAATTCAAACCCTAGTTTGACAACTGCACTAGAAAATTGTAGAACCAAAAAACAGTTGGAAGCTGCAGAATCTGAATCTCGCGAGTCTGATTTTGAAGGTGAAGACTTGAGATCTCCAGAAACCAAGAACACTAGTCAACTCGCCTCAGTCAAGCACATCTCCTGGTAAGTTCAATTTCTCATTCCACAGAATTTCAATTTTTGTGATTTTCTGACAAGATGGCCCCAAGCACTATGCTTGAGGACAAGCTAGAAGGAATAGATAATTTTTGAGCATGGAAATACAGGATTGGTCTCATTCTCCAAGAGAATGATCTTGATAAGGATATCAAAGAGTAAGTTGCAGAACCTGAAGAAACTGAAGCTAAGGAAAATCACAAGAAGGATATGATTAGGGAACAAAGGATTATTGTTGACTCTATAAAATATCACTTGATCCCTCAAGTGTCATCCAAGAAGACTCCAAAAGAAATGTATGATTCCCTATCCTGAATGTATGAGGGTAGAAACATCAACAAAAAGATGAATCTAAGAGCTAAACTGAAGAGCACTAAGATGATTCATGGAGAATCCATCTAGGACTACTTCACAAGAATATCTCAGATCAAAGAACAACTAGAAGCCATTGGAGACAAACTTGATAAATATGAGATGGTTATGAATGCTCTCAATGGTATCACTAGACCCTAGGAGTCATTCATCCAGATGATGTCTTCCAGGAAGGAAAGCATGAAGTTTGATGTGGTATGGGAAGACTGCATTCAAGAGGAGACTAGAGTGGCAAATAGAGAAGCCTTACTTAAGGAAGATGCTCAATCCCTAGCCACTCACACCAAGATAAGAAGAATTCAATCTAATTTCAAGAGGAGAAACCTCAAGGAATCTCAACCTCCCAAAAGAATCCAAAGAATAAGGGAAAATCCTCCAGATAAAGACTACTCTAGTTTTCAATGTTTTCATTGTGATAAGATAGGACACATTGCCCGAAATTGTACTAAGAAGAGACAAGAATATAAGAAGAGGATCAACAACAGCAAAAGACATCATGCTCATCTAGCTGAAGATGAGGATGAAGAAGAGAAGGAGGAAGGACCTCCAAGAAAGCAAGCAAGAGAAGAAGGTGCAGAATAATATATACTATTCTCTGCACTCTCTGGGTCTGTAACACCTGGAGAAGACACTTGGCTTATTGATAGTGGTGCTTCAAAGAACATGACGGGACAAAATAAATATATGTCCAAACTTGAAGAAAATAACTCTCCTTAGAAATTATCCCTAGGATATGACTATCAATATCCGATCAAAGGAGTTGGTGAAGCAAGCTACAAGTTTGATTCAGGAAATCCCCTGAAGATAAAGGAAGTATTGTATGTACCGGGTCTAAAGAAGAATCTACTTTCTATCTCATCCTTAGATAAGAAAGTATTCATATTTGCATTCATAGATGGCCAAGTACTCATGTGGCCCAAAGGAAATAAAATTGAAGATGTTGTTGTTATCGGTGATGAAGAAGGAGGTCTGTATAAATTCAAGGGACATTCAGAAACAACCCTTGTTCATGATTCCACTGATCCTAATGAACTATGGCGTAGAAGGATTGCTCACATCAATTACAAAGAACTACCTTATGTGAACAAAGTAGTGACGTAATTACTAGACATGAAGATCAAACATGAAAGAATTTTCAAAGGATGTGCGAAAGGAAAGAACATCAATAATCCATTTCTGAAGAGCGAAACAAAAATAAAAGGTACGTTGGAATTGATTCATTCAGATGTGTGTGGTGCAATGTCTTCCAGATCCTTAATTGGATTTGAATACTATATCACATTTATTCATGACTATTCAAGAAAGACTTGGATATACTTCTTGAAAGAAAAGAGTGAAGTGTTTGAGAAATTCAAAGAATTCAAAGCCTTGATAGAGAATCTTTCAGAAAAGAAAATAAAGACACTCCAATCAGACAACGACGGAGAATATACTTCAAAAGAGTTTGAATCCTTTTGCAAAGATGCCAGAATCAAGAGGGAACTAACTAGTCCGTACAATCCTCAACAGATTGGGGTTGCGGAAACAAAGACTAGAACCCTCATGGAGGTAGTGAAGACAATGATATATGATCAAGAGCTTCCAAAGCATTTATGGGCAGAAGCAGCAAGAACTGTTGTATATGTACAAAATAGAATATCTCATAGTGATATTGGATTCAAGAATCCAGAAGAGATGTTCTCGAGAAAGAATCCTGAGGTAATTCAACTCAAAATATTTGGTTGTCCAGTATATATTCATGTACCAAAAGATAAAAGAACCAAGTTGGACCCTTCCAGAAAGAAGGGGATATTTGTTGGATACTGTGAAGTATCCAAGGCATTTAGAATTTACATTCATGGATTCCATCACATGGAAATCAATAGAGATGTAACATTTGATCAAGAAGCAACTCTCAAGAGATCCAGAAAATGACAACATGAAGAAGTGTATGAGGAAGATGCACCTCCCAGAAATGTAGAGACTACATTCCTCCCTAAAGATGAAGCTCCTGAGGAACATGACATGACAGAACCAAAAGAACCTGCTACGATGGAGATATCACGAAACAGAAAGCCTGCTTGGGTAAGAGAGATTATACAAGAAGAAGAAAGACATGGAGCTTCTGAAGGCTCCACAAGGGTAAGTAAGAAGCCTAAGACCTTTTCCAACTATGTAGCTTTGATGTGTGATCTTGTAGATCAAGAACTTACAAAGTACGAAGAAGCGGTACATAAGAAAGAATGGGTAGAAGCAATGACTGAAGAATACCAGTCAATAATGAATAATGATGTATGGGATATAGTTCCCAAACCAGAAGGAAAGAGTGTAGTATCCTCCAAATGGATCTATAAGATAAAGCATGCATCTGACGGAAGTATCGAGAAGTATAAAGCAAGATTTGTGGCCAGAGGTTTCTCTCAGAAAGAGGGAATTGATTACGAAGAGACATTTTCTCCAGTAGCATGGTATACTTCGATTAGAGCTATCATGGCACTTACATCCATGATGAAGTGGGACTTACACCATATGGATGTGAAAAAAACCTTTCTGAATGGTGTGATTGAAGAAGAAGTATACATAGAGCAGCCATAAGGATTTGAAGTTGAAGACATACAAACCTATGTATGCAAGTTAAAGAAGGCCCTATATGGCCTGAAGCAAGCTCCCAGAGCCTTGTATGGAAGAATAGATAGTTTCTTGACAAGCATGGGCTTTGCCAAGAGTAAATTCGATCCTAACCTTTACTTCAAGGTTATAGAAGATGAACCTGTCAAACTATTATTATATGTGGATGATCTATTTCTGACAGGGAATGAGAAATAAATTGTAAAATGTAAGAAGAAGCTCGTTGAAGAATTTGATATGAAAGACCTTGGTCTAATGCATTATTTCCTAGGTCTGGAAGTATGGAAGAACTCAGAAGGAATATTTCTCAATCAAGGAAAGTATGCAGTATAAATCCTGAAAAGATTTTATATGTTGGAATGTAAAGCCATGGCCACACCCATGGATTCCAACCTAAAGTTGTTAGCTGATGACTCATCAGAGTTAGTGGATGTGACTCAATACAAACAGATTATTGGGTCGTTGATGTATCTAACAAATATCATACCATGAGTTTTTTTTTTTGTGAACACCTTGAGTCAATATCTAGTTCAACCTAGACGGGTTCACTTGATAGCTGCAAAACCTGTGATGAGATATTTGAAAGGGACTATTGTCTTTGGTATATACTATGATGGAAACCATGACTATAGATTGTATGGCTATACAGATGCAGATTGGGCTGGAAATATGGCTATACAGATGCAGATTGGGCTGGAAGTATCTCAGACAGGAAAAGCACATCAGGTGGATGCTTTTGTCTGGGGTCTGCTATGATTTCATGGTTTAGCAAGAAATAGTCCAGTATTGGTCTTAGCACGGTGAAAGCGTAATACATAGCAGCTTGCTCAGCTAGTTGTGAAGCCATATGGATTCATAAGCTAATTTCAGGTCTATTTGACCTGGAGATGGATACTACCGAGATTCTATGTGATAACCAAAGTTGTATAAAGATGTCAGAGAGCCCAGTGTTCCATGATAAATCGAAGCACATAGAAATCTGATACTTCTGCATTCGAGATATGATATGGAAAGGATCCATAAAGCTCTAGCATGTGAGTACTGATGAGAAAGTTGTTGATGTGTTGACAAAGCCTTCGTCTCGAGTAAATTTTGAACACTTTCGAGACAAGCTTGGTGTTGTTCAGAAAGACCTTCCTCGAAAGGGTGAGTAGTGATGTTGCGATGGGATTGTATCATCCCTGGAAACTTGTCCTAAAATCGTCTAGTGACTTCGGTCCTCAAGAATGAAGAGGGATTGTATCATCCTAGGACATTTGTCTAGAAATGATCTGGTGACTTTGGTCCTCAAGAATGTGGTGGGATTGCATCATCCCTGAACTTCGGTTCAGAAAGGTATCCAGAGGCGTCAGTCCCCGAGAATGTGGTAGAATGGCATCATCCTTGAACTTTAGTTTAGAAAGGTATCCGAAGGCTTCGGTCCCCAAGAATGTGGTGGGATTGCATCATCCTTGATCTTTGGTTTAGAAAGGTATCTAGAGGCTTCGGTCCTTGAGAATGTGGTAGGATTGCATCATCCTTAAACTTCGGTTCATAAAGGTATCCGGAGGCTTCAGTCCCCAAGAATGTGGTGGGATTCCATCATCCTTGAACTTCGATTCAGAAAGGTATCCAAAGGCTTCAATCCCTGAGAATGTGGTAGGATTACATCATCCTTAAACTTTGGTTCAGAAAGGTATCCGGAGGCTTCGGTCCCCGAGAATTTGGTAGGATTGCATCATCCTTCAACTTTGGTTCAGAAAGGTATCTGGAGGCTTCGGTCCCCGAGAATGTGGTAGGATTGTATCATCTTTGAAATTTGGTTCAGAAAGGTATCTGGAGGCTTCAGTCCCCAAGAATGTTGTAGGATTGTATCATCCCTGGACTTAAGTCCAAAAGTGATCCAAAGACATTCTCTTCATATTGTGGATTGCAGGTTATTGATGATGATGATGTTCTTGATCGAAAGATCAGAGTGTGATGATGATTATGTTCCTGATCGAAAGATCAGAGTGTGATTATGATGATGTACCGATAGAAATATTAGAGTGTGATGATGATGATGTACTGATCGAAAGTTCAAAGTATGATGATGATGATGATGATGATCGAAATTTCAGAGTATGATGATGATGATTATGTTGATCGAAAGTTCAAAGTATGATGATGATGTTGATGATCGAAAGGTCAAAGTGTTGATGAAGATGTTGTTGATCAAAAGATGTTGTTGATGATCGAAAGGTCAAAGTGCTCATGATGATGTTGTCGATCAAGCAGTCAAAGTGTTGCTGCTGCTGAAGATTAAAGATGAAGACTATATGTTAAATATGATGAAAAGCTTCCAATGATTTATAGATGTATCGCCCTAATGATGTTGATGATTCCTTCTCTCTCTCCTACTATTGTTGTTGTAGAATACCCTTCTCGTTAAGGGGGAGTGTTGAATTATTGTAACTTTGAAGAATATTCTAAATATATTTTTGTGGTCCCCGATGTTCCTATTGGGAGAATTACTTGTATTACTTTGTACCCTGATGTTCCTATTGGGAGAATTACTAAAATTCATGAGGAAGTCCCCTCCGTTGTAAGTGGGGTAAATAGTACCCCACTCCGTTGTAAGCCAGGTCATTAGTACCCCAGTTTTGGTTACTCAAGCCTACATAAATGAATTAGGATTACTCAAGCCTACATAACTAAGTCTAATATTAAGTGAACAGAAGAATATAAATAGAGGTGTGGCACTCATTATTTAAAACACACTCACTCATTTGTGTTGCACATAAGAGAGAGAGAGAAAGAGCTGTAGCTGGAGAAGGAGGAGGATCAGTCTTTTGGTTTTACCTTTTATCTTTTGGGGGCATCTATATTAAGAAAGCGTTTGCTGGGTTTTTCCCTTTAATGTTTTCCCAGGATAAATCTGTGTTGTTCTTGTGATATTGTTTCTTTCAATGATCCTATCTATATGCTTTTGTTATGAAGTTGAAATTAACTGCTGATAGTCTATATTAGCATATGGAATTTTAATAGAAAGGCCCCCGATGGAGATTCAAATATGTCGCAAGACCTTCCCTTACATTCAAACTGACCAATATTCTTGCAACCTTCTGCTGCTTAGTCTCCATGAAAGAAAGGTCAGCTTCCTAAAAATACCCCAAAATGTTCCCGATGTTTCTGAAATGTTCTTCCATCCAGTAATGAAACGGAATACTAGGAAGTTGCACCCAGAGCGGCACAACATCCACACATCCCTACTAACATCAAACAATGGGTTCCATGGTTTGAGGAGAAAAGGTGTATGGTCCAAAGTCTAGTTGTGTGAAAGGACCCATTGAAGATGTTCTGCCTCAGAGAAATTGAAAGCAAACCAACCCCTAGTAAGGGCTGCCACCATTGGGACCGTTTCAAGGGTTTCCACCCAATTTTAGTCCACCCACAAGGCCACAGTCCTCTACTAGAAGGTCCGCCCTAATTCCCTCCCAACCAAGGTTTGGTCAGCCATTTGTGATACTTGGTGCCACGCGATATCCTCCCCCAGGGTATAATTGTATTTCGGCTTGTTCCTGATCCAGTTCTTGCGAGGTTTCTTCTTCCCACCACTATCCCCTAACCTATCCTCATCCTCAGTACTCGTACCGGATCCCACAAATCCTTCTCCACCAAAGCTAGGGAATCCCCTATGTTCCCATGAGCCTAAGAAATGTGCGAGGGATCCATGTTCCACCCACTGAGCCCCATCACCAGGATAAAGGGTATCTGGATCACCCCTGGGTATCTCTGTTCCTCGTTCAATGCCCCTTCCTTCCTTTTCCCATTCAATAGAGTGCTTCTCTTCGACCATAACCCTCAATGGTAAGGAAGAGAAAGCCTCATCTTCCCTCCACAGTAAACTAAACATATCATCGTCCACAATCCCATCACTACCAAGTGCCCCAAAAACCACAGAAAGCATAGGAGAAGTAACCAATAAGTCTGAAGGTGAAAAAAACCTCTACACGGTTATCAGGTGTATGAACCACCTCTTCGAACCATTCAACCCAAGGAGGAGGGGGGGCCTCCACCTCATCATTCCCAATTCCACCTATCACGGCCGAAATGTCAATCATGCAATTGATCACTAGAGTAGTCCAGCACATCATCGCCCACCATCCTGTCGAGGATAAAAATAAAAAACTTACCAGCGGTAATACCTAGAATCATACCAACAGTAAAATCTCTTAAAAAAAATAATTGTAAGCTATTATAAATGTTAGATATTTAATTGAAAGAGATGTCACCATATGATAAAATGAGAAAAAATAAAAACTTAATAAAATACTATCAACTTTTGCTTAAGCTATAGATGATGAATAGGTGTACGTGCTTAAGGAACTCTTTGTGTTAGTCAATGGTTCAAAGTTCACTAAGTACTAACAAAGTGTAAATATTTCCTTTAAGACATTTAATAAATTAAAACCATGGTATGTTAGGCACAACACAATCCATGATACATGTTGTTATTGTTACCACATTGAATTTATCATTATCATGACACGTTAGTATATTTATACAAAAGGAACTTGAAAGGTACCCTTCCTACTCCCATAATGTGCGGTTTTATTTCAATGATATTATGTATAATAAATCATTAAAATGTGTTTTTAGTGAATTCATGGGAAATTTTCAAAACCATATTTTATAATATATTTAACACTTTCATAGGTCTAGTGGCAAGATTCACAATTTAGATAATCTCATGACATATATGTGTTAAGGAGAAACTTATTAGTGGTAGAGTTTTTCAACACATTTTCTTCCTAAAAAGAGATATGGAGTCTATTGTCATTATGTCTAGATGTCTATATTAGCACATGTTTTGTCTAGATATGCACAAGTGAGAATTGATGATGGTATAGTACTACATAATCACCTGTTATGTGTTCGAGTACACAGGGTATTCCCAAAAGACCAAACACCTTGAACACCTTGAGCAGGGTATTCCCAAAAGACCGAACAACTTGATGGCACTTTGATTGTCGCACCAAAGTGGAGTAGGTTCTTGCTACTTGAATCCAAACTCTGAAAGGATCTATCGAAGCCATAAAGCTTCCTGACTGGCATTAACTGCTACTTGATGCTCTGCTTCTGCTGAAGAAAGAGAAAGAGCTTGTTGTTTCTTACAAGCCCAAGTGACAGGTTCAGATCCCAGACTGAAAACATAACCTGCAGTAGACTTTTGATAATCAAGAACGCCGGCCCAATCTGAATCAGTGAAACCAACCAACAAAGGTGTCCCCCCTGTACTATAGTGAATCCCAAACTAAATTGTACCTCAAATATATCGAAGTATTCTTTTTGCTGCTTTCCAGTGACTTTCATGAGGAGTTTTCATATACCAAGCAACACAAACAACAACAAAGGAAAGGTCAGGACGGGAATGAGGCAAGTATAAAACACTACCAACAAGCTGACGATACAAGGTGGAATCTACTTCAGGGGAAGTGCAAGTGGCAGAAAGTTTGACTCCGGACTCGAAGGGAGAAGGGGCGGGTTTACAATCTTCCATGTGGAAGCGACGAAGTAGGTCACAAGCATTCTTAGACTGGGAAAGAAAGATTCCTTCTTTGGTTTGCAAGACTTGGAGACCAAGAAAACAATGCAAATATCCTAAGTCTGGCATATCAAAATTTTTCTTAAGACTTGATTTCACATGGGTTATAAGTTTAGGGTTACTACCAGTAAGGATAATATCATCAACATAAAGAACAAGTATGATGAGATGGTTTCCTACTTTCTTGGTATAGACATTGGTGTCAGAATGGCATCTAGAAAAACCAATGTCAAGGAAAAAGCTATCAATTTTGGCATACCAAGCTCTAGGAGCTTTCTTAAGGCCATATAAGGATTTCTTAAGGAGACAGACAAGGCTAGAGTTATCCTGAACATATCCAGGAGGTTGTTCCATGTAAATTTCCTCATGAAAATCACCATGTAAAAAGGAATACTTGACATCCATTTGATGAACTTCCCAGTTATGTAAGGCTGTAAGGGAAAGAACAAGGCGGATGGAATTCATTTTTGCAATAGGAGCAAAGGTTCCATTGTAGTCAATCCCTTCAACTTGGGAAAAAACTTTGGAAACTAACCTTGCCTTATGTCTTTCAACACTTCCATCTGATGCATACTTAGTTCTGTAGACCCATTTACATCTGACAAGTTTTCTTCCTTTTAGAAGAGGAACAAGATCCCAAGTATTGTTCGTCATTAAGGAATGATATTCTTCATCCATAGATGCATCCCAATCTGGATTTTCTGAAGCTTCTCCAAAGGTTTCTGGATCATGATTCTTAGAAACTTGAGCCAAAAGAGAAGAGGCTCATTGAAATTGAGAACGTGTTCGACATTGATCTCTAGGATCACCAGCTACTTCACATGTTGAACGGACCCATCAAGGAAGCATTGGTTCTGGTGCAATTGGAGGAACATGAGCAGGCGGAGGTGGATTTTCATCCTCACTGTCATCATCAAAAACTGGAGTTGCAAACCTATTAAGGAAGTTGGAAGAAGAATAAGAAGAAGGCACAATCACTGAATCAGACTCGCAGGCCGAAGATGGCACACCCTCCAAGTTAGGCTCATAGGCCAAGAGATTTTCATCAAATTTAGCATCCCTTCTGATGATTATATCATGTGAATGGGGCTGAAGAAGTCTATAACCTTTTACATCTTCAGAATATCCAACAAATATGCACTTTTCACTTTTAGGCTGCAATGCTTTCTGTTTTTCATTCGAAATGTGAGCCCATGCTTCACAACCAAACACACGAAAGTGGCTTACATCTGGTTTCATTTTACTCCATGCTTCTTTTGGTGTTATACCTTGTAAAACTTTAGTGGGTGTACGATTAACTATGTAATTTGCATAATTTATGGCCTTAGCCCAATATTGAAGACTTAGTCCCTTAGATTGGATCATACAATTAGCCATTTCTTTTAATGTGTGGTTCTTCTGTTCAGCTACACCATTTTGTTGTGGTGTATATGGAACAATGCGTTCTTGTTGGATTCCTTGTTCAATGCAGAAAGTAGTGAACTTGTTGTTAACATATTCTCCTCCATTGTCAGATCTTAACTTAATAATTTGATGATCAGATTGTTTTTCAACAAGGGCCTTGTAGGTGAAGAACATGTTAAATACTTCGCTCTTAAGTTTTAGGAAGTAAACCCAAGTGCATCTGGAGTAGTCATCAATGAAATTTAAGAAATATTTGAAACCAGAAAAGGATGCAGATGGAAGAGGGCCACACAAGTCTCTATGCACAAGCTCCAAGGGAACCGAGGCATGCCAAGAGGCACGTTTGTCAAAAATGTCATGATGATGTTTTTCGAGTACACAACCGGAACAAACGCCATCCTTGCAAGATACCATTGGAAGACCAGTCACCATATTGTCTTTAGATAGTTGTTGCAATGAGCAATAATTTAAGTGACCAAATTGCTCATGCCAAATTTTGCTCAAGTTATCACTATGAGCAACAAAAACTGAAGGAAAAGGTGATGACCCAAAGTTGCTAAATTTGTACAACCTGGTAATATCATCAACAGTTCTAGTAGCAAAAAAAATTTGAGGATTTTTAAAATCCTTGATTACAACTTGGTGAGCTGTAAACATCATAGTTTTAGCTTCACCCGAACGAGTAATTTGATAGACTGATAACAAATTGCAAGAAATTTTGGAACACATAGTACATCACTAAAATGACCTTTTTCTACTAGAACTGTTCCAGATCCTACAACAATTAGAGATCTATCATCACCAACAAATAATTGGTTAGTGTTACACTCATGCATAGTAGAAAAGATGGATTGGGGCCTTAGCCATATGATAAGATGCTCCAGAATCAATGAGCCATTCAATTGAAGTAGAAGAAGAAGATGCAGTATAAGAGTAACCAGAAGCACAGAGTGCATGTCCATGAGAGGTAGATTCTGAAGACGAATCTAGGCTGATGTGGTGCTTCTTCATTGCTTCCATCTTCTTGAAACACTTAGATTCATCATGATTATCTTTCCCACGAAAATTGCAATGACGCTCAATCTTCTTTCCTTGTGGCTTGGATCCTTTGTCATTTTTTAAAGAAGGAGCTGACTGAGAGGGCTTGGGACCCTTGTTGTTGGGCTTATTATTGAAAAACTTATGTTTCTTGTGAGGCTTGGATTTTTCTTTCTGTTGGGACAATAAGGCTTTCCCAGATGTATCTGCATTATTAATTATTCCAAGATGAATGAGCTTATCTTGCTCTCTAATTAAGGAATAACAAAAGGATTCAAGACTAGGCTCTTGATAGCTAGCTGCAGTCAAGGATTCTTTCATGGAGTAGAATGTAGATACAAAAGTAGAATATGCAGGTCCAAGTTTGGAAAAATATGATAAATACATTGTCTGTCTTCTTTCTTAATCTTGCATTCTACACATAAGAGTCTAAGAGTTTTATACTTAGATAAATAGTCCTTAATGCATGAAAAATCATTTGGATTCAAGGAAATCAACTCATTATCAAGTTGATGACCCCGAATTTCATTATGTTTACCAAACACAGATTCCAACTTTTCCCAAGTAATATCAAGTTCGTCAATTCCAGATATGTGGAATCACAAATCAGTAGAGATTGACATGCCAATCAATCCACGAGCTTCATCACATATATTTTCCCATTTAATTTTCTTATCGTCATTAGTGGGTTCTATTTCTTTTCCTGAGGTTATCCTGAAAAGTCCCCTACTTCGCAGAACATCCTCCATACGAGATTTCCATGAGAAATAGTTAGAACTTGTAAGTATAATATCACAAGGGGTGGTCGTACTGTAAAATAATGGTTGAAATAACAGAAAATAACTGTCTGGATGCAAAGAGCTTGAAAAACTATGCGGTTTTTAAAAAAATGACACTGAAAACTGATTTTGGATGATGAAGTTATGCTTGATCAAATAAAATGTTGAAGATGTCCCCAATAGTGACGTGGCAGATATCAACTTGACCAGCTAAAAAAAGAACGCCCCTCTTCCCAAGATCAACCTTTGACAATCACTTTACAATAAAGTTGTTTTTAAGTGAATCACTTTTGTAGAATAAGTGATGTTCACTTTTACAATAATGTTACTTTAAGTGAGATGCACTTTTACAATAAAGTAACTTGAAAATCAGAAATTGCATGCACTAAAAAGTAGCTTAATAAGACTTGAACTCAAGACCTATTAAGGAATAAATCAACTTTGGACCAAGTGAGCTAAGTATAAATGGTACGTAAAAGAATGGAAAGAGGAAGAGGGTGTTTTTTTTCTCTCCCTCTCTCTCTCGTTCTCTGTGCTTGCCTTTTTTTCCTGCAAATCACAAAAAAAAATGAAAAACAAAAACAAAACAAAAAATTTCGCACAATGGGGTTACATCTTGGTTAGCTTACCCGAAAAGTATACGTTTTCAAGTTTTCTCGTTGCTTCTGATTTGTCGTGATCGCACAAGGTGCACGGCAAAGAGCATACGTAGACGAAAAGATAAGAAAAAAAATTCTCCTTTCTGTTTTTTATTCGCCGCAATTGCACAAGGTGCATGGCAAAGAACATACGTAGCCAGGGAAGGCAACAATCTGATACTAAAACAATAAATATCTAATAGTAAAAATGATAAAATATGAGAAATTTAAAAAAAAATTAAACAAATCTGTCACTGTAACATTATACCTTCAGATTTGTCGACATGGAGTGTTTCTGGATCAAATGAAAATGGATTTCGTTGAAACAAAAACGATTTCCCAATGGAAACGGTGCTCCGGATGCAATGGAAAAACTCCCATAGGCCACAAATGCATGAAAAATCCAGAACCAGAAACCCTTTCAAAGTTTCAGTAACACCGGTTCCAGATCTTGATCAAAACCGAAAGCGGCTCTTCATAAACGATCTGATACCATGTTTGGGTACACAGGGTATTCCCAAAAAACCGAACACCTTGAGCAACAGCTTCACACAAATAGATCATAGATCAACACACAGATGTTTGTCACGTGGTTAAAACCCTCGAGAGGGAAATAGTCCACGGCCCTAGCCAAATAGCTACATGGAGCAATTTATTATTCAAAAGAAATAAAGTTACATATGAGCTTCTCATAATCGATCAACTAGCAAAGGACCCTCCATGCTCTTTAAATAGAGATCATGGACCAATCGAGTGTTAAGCCATGGATCAATGGTAGGTATGATCTAACAGAAGTTGAACCATCGGATCACTTTATGTCTAGAGCATATCGTGACCATCGGATTAGAATATTTGCAAATGCATACTAATGCATACTAAAGAAACACACTTTACCTAACAGATATATTACACAAGTTGATCTTAACTAACTCCTAAGTGTCTAAATATCCTAACAATATGAATCGTTCATAAGTACAAAATAAGATTGACATAAAACTTGATTTGGTTGGATGGGTGTGGTTGGAAGTTCAAATCAACACACTCTTTTTATTGCTTTAGTCAATTTCATAAGGATACATGACTTTTTCATACTTGGAACTTTTTTCATACTTCGATATTTGGACCTTGCGGATTAACAATACAACTTTTCCATGAACACTTGCCTCTTAAATTATTAACATTGGTATTCGAGTTTTGTTCTATTAAGTGGCTTTCTAATGCATAAGTATGATTTTAATTGCACTTAACATGTTAATTCATGCTAAATAAATAAGTATGAGATTGTATATAGAGTAATTGCTATTAATTCTTTCACACGTAGATATGCTGAAGAAGTATTGTGTATATAGTAATTGTCATTTAAAACGCATATAATGTTATTATCACATGATTATCATCAAGTAAAAAAAAATCTAAAATTACCTATAAAATATAAAGTCTGAAAAATACTCATCATAAAGTCCATATATAAAATACAAAAAAAATACACGGATACACATACATTCATATATATTACAAATTTAAAAAGTATTTTACTTTCTGTTAGATCATGTTTTTGTTTTCCATCTTTTAATGCTTTTGTTTATGTTTTGAAGCTTGGTTTTATTCATTACTCCTAGAAAATTTTGTTTCTTAGGATAGTTTCTTAGTTTTATCTTTTTAAATTTAGGTTTGATTTCATAGTTAGAAGGCTTATAGAAGGCTTATATGGATTAAAAGGTTTAAAAAATAACATAAAAGCTTGATTAAGGTTCTTAAACCAAGTTTAAACTTTTATCATAAGTTTAATTTTTTAAAATCATTAACTTAGACTTTCTTGTAGTGCAAGCCTAGAAAAATTGCACACATGCGCTACAGGAAAATCGGTCATTAGGGCTTTGAGGAGCGGTCGTTTGGAGTTATCAAAGCGGTCAGAGAAGATTGGAGAATGCAATTGGACACCTCACAGTCAAGAAAACACAATTCCAGCACCTAGATTAATCACTTTGACATGTAGGCTGTGAATTGTTACCTAAGTTCATAAATTTGGGTCTTTTTCTAAACAAAGGACTAATGATAGAATTGATTGAAGATTATTAGCTTTTTAACCTAATTCATACTAAATGACGAACTCTCTGTCAATGGAGTCAAAGTATTTATCAGTTTAAAGGAGAGAGTTCAGTTTAGGGTTTTTAGGTTCCCTTATACAGTATTGTCTGTCAATTTATCAAGACTTGAAGAAATTTTGAGTGTGTTTTATTGACAGAAGCTATTTGACAATTGTCCAAAATGAAAAGAAGTGGTAAGACTAATAGAGCAGAATCTTCAGACATGAGTTGGGTTCAAACCTTTCCAGATTGTGCAAAACTGTTTGCAGAAGTAGGGTGGTTAGTGTTTTTTGAAAGGATTGAAGGTTATCACTCAGGAGTCCCTTATAAATTTTCTCAATGTTTGGATAAAGATGTAGTGTCTTTTGATACTCTGAAGTTTAAACTGACCAGAGAATTGTTAGCAGAAGCAACAAGAATTTTAGATGAGGGTGAATTCTGGTTCAAAAAAGTGCCTTTCACTTTTGATGCTCAGAGATATCTACTTCCAGATGTAGTAGCAGATTGGGGAAAGGGAGTACCTATTCAAAAGTTTAAACCAGAATGGATAGAGCCTATCAAAATCCTACAAATCTATATCACTTGTGAAGGGAGATTTGCTTTTGTGTTTAAATATCATTTTAGATTCCTTCAACATCTCAGTCATGAATCCAAAATTAATCTCTCATTCTTCTTTTTGAAAAGTTTACAAAAGATGTCAAGTAGGGTGAAAGAGCATCAGGATCACACCAAACAATCAATATTTCATCATGGGCTTATAAAACTTGTCATAAGCACTGTACTTCAGAAAAGAGAGAAGACATGGGAGTATTTCTTATTTTGGTCTGGTTTCCAAACAGAGAAGGAAGAGCAGTCTCAGAAGAGACAGTTAGATAAAGGTCAGAATTTGATCAAGAAACTTAGAAAGAAATTCTTAGTCAAGAATGAAGAGGGTGGTGAACCAGAAAAATCTATGAACCAAGATAATGAAAACATTTAAATTGAACAGCAATTTAATATTGAAGAAAACAAAGTTTTAAAGTCAGAAGAGAAGGAAATTGAGCCAGTAGAACATGCTTTACCTGCAGGATTAAATCAAGGTGTAAAGGAAGATGTAAAAGACCAGAAGCAGATCCCTATTACAATACTCTCTGAAGATGATGAAAAATCCTTATCTGATGAAGCTAGGGTTCATACTACTGATGAGGCTATGGTTCCTACTACTGATGAAGCTAGGGTTTATTCTAAGCAAGAAATACACACCCATTTTGAACAGGAGACAGTGTCACAAAGAAAAAAAATGAAGGTTGTTGAACTAGCTTCAATAACTCATCAACGGAAAGTTCTGAAAATGTTAGGAGAGGTTGAAGCAGTCTGGAGGCCCAAGACAAGGCCAAAGAACAAGCTCAGGTTAAATATGAAGAAGCTATTAAATCCCAAACTGGCTGAGAAGAAGGTTACAGTAATAGAAGATTCATCATCTCAGGATAAATTGGAAGATAGTGAAGATGAAAACAAAGAAGTTATGAAGGGTAAAAAACCAATAGTTTCAAAAGATAAATGTGTCTTCACTGATACTAAGATCTCAGACATATTCTTGGAGGTTCAAAATAAGATGATTCAAGAACAGCAGCAAAATGATATAAAGAGTTCTTGTATGGAGAAAAGAGAGGTAATTGAAGAAGTAGTTCAGTGCAGTATTGAAGCTGAAGAACATTCAGAGATTCCTGTGACCTTCACAGAGCATATGAAGGAGGATGAAGAAATATTCAAGAAGCTGAAAATCCCATGGATGCCAGAAGGGATGCAGCCAATAGTAGAAGGTAAATGCATTGATTCTGAAAATGAAAATTTGCAAAGGAGTATTAAATAATACAAGCATCAAATTGAGTACCTGCATGAAAGTAATGAAGGATTAGTGACTAAAAATAAAAGACTAAGAGAAGATCTGGAAGAAGTCAATAGTCACTATCAGGAATTGATTTTAGTTTCTAAATACCCTCTTAAAAGAAAAAGACAGACAGAGAATTAGTTTACAAAACTTAAACAAACTATCCAGTAGAAGACACATCAGAATGAGGAGTTGGCAAAACGAGTTGCAGATTTGGAGGCAGACCACCAGAAAGCTAGAAGGAAGGCCCACGCTTTAGAGGGAATTTCTCTTTTAGCATAGCTAACAAAATACTTGTAAAAGTACTTTTAGAAGAGCAGTTATTAGTTAGTTTGAAAAAATTATTTCATTTTTGTACAATGATAGTTTATATTGAAGAATTCGATAGAAGACCTAAAAGTAGTTGTGTTTTAGTTATGTAACTGTTTTTGAAGAAACAAGATAAATGTAAGTCTGGGAAAGAACCAAGGGTTCGATTTTTGTTGCAAGGGGAGGCTATCATGCTGTGGTTTATGAGCTAAGTGTAAAAACTCTTATGTGTTTTTGATGACTGAATTATGAAATATATACAACTATATGCCCTTTTAGACTATTGACTGGTTTCATTTATAATTTGTGTTAATTACTCAGTTGGTATACTCATTTCCTGTTTACAGTTTTTATGCTTGAAAATCTTGCAAACTGTGGGTGAAACTTAGTGCTATGTTTATCCTGTTTGGATTATCGTTTATATGTTATGCATCTCAGTCATTCAAATGCTCATGATTTAGTGTTTTCTTTGGTCTTATGAATTTTTTCCCACTTGTCTTCAAACTGTACAACCAAAACCCTAGAATACCTATTTTACTTAATTGATTTTATTGAGATTGTGTTGGCTTGTTCTTCTGTAGTCTTAGAACAATTTTTGGCACTAACATCTTTGGCGCTGTTGCCGGGGACGAAGTTGAAATTTTTTTTTCCCTAGGATACTCATCATTTCACTGGTTTTGAAAGGTAAACTTAAACCAGCAAATTTTTAAAGACTACTTTTCACCAGTATTTCATAGTGGCTACTAAGGGAGTTGGAACAAGAAGTAGACCTAGTTCACCTTTACAACTGGGTGTCTTAGACCTAGAACAGATATTGAAAACAGCTAGGAAAATCAAAAGGTCTCAATCATCACTAGCCCTATGTAACCCTAATCAACTAATCATATCATCACCGTTTT
This sequence comes from Pseudotsuga menziesii, assembly GCA_001517045.1. NCBI lineage: Eukaryota > Viridiplantae > Streptophyta > Pinopsida > Pinales > Pinaceae > Pseudotsuga > Pseudotsuga menziesii. The sequence goes on from LPNX011168059.1 coordinate 64,630, forward strand.
CTGTTTTGAAGGGAGAAGAAAAAAGATTAATCTTGGTTGAAGCCTACTATCCCTGTTAGTAATTTTCAAGTTTTCACTGATCCTCAATCTTTCAAAAAAGAAAATACTATATCTCCTGGAAAGATCCCTTTATTTCACCTCAAAGTTAGTAAAACTCCATTTCGTCAAAGTTCTAGTCAAATGTTTCCATCACCTAAACCAGTCAACTTAAAGATGGCAACCCAAAATCAGCCATTAGACATGATGGACCGAATGGTGGTAGCTAGGTATGCACCTTTAGTTTTTCCTCAGCCTTTGAATGCACTTCCTAGGGGTGATTACCAAAAATACTTGCCTAGGTTTAATGGAAAAGGTGAAACCATAGCTGAGAAGCATTGGGATGCATTTCTCAGCTATGCTGACAATCAGAATATTGAGACAAAGGATGTGTGGATGAGAATGTTTGTACAGAGTCTTGATGGAGAGGTCAGGAAATGGTTCAGAGAGTTTCCTGCAAATTCTATTACTATCATAGAAGAGGTTCGGGATCTTTTCATGAGACAGTGGGGTGATACCAAATATCACACATATTACATTATTGAGTTTGGAGCCCTTAGAAAAAAGAAGGATGAAACCATAGCTGATTTTTTGAAGAGGTTCAATAAAATGTATGGCAGAATCCTTGCAGAGATAAAACCTTCAGAAACTTCTGCAAAAATGACTTATTCCAATGCTTTTGATCATGAGTTTTCCCTACTCTTGAGAGAAAGAAGACCTGTTAATTTACTGAACATGCAGGAGTCAGCATTAGAAGTGGAGTCTAATATATTAGCTTCTAATAGATTGAAGGGAAATACAGCTCAACAGATATATGACAGGAAGGGTAATAAAGAGGTAGCTCCAGGAGTTTCAACATCCCATTCCCGCAGAAGGTAAAATTGATGAGATGGCCAAGTTGGCCAAGATGGTAAAGATCCTGACAGCAAAATTAAACAAGTTGGAATTAGAGAAAAATTCAAATAAACCTGTTCAAGAGGGAGACAGAAACCCTAATAATCAAAACCAATTCAGAAGATAGTTTGTACCTCGTTTCATTCCCAGAGAGAGAAGAAACAATGATATACAGTGAGAAAGGAGAGAAATGGAGGATCAAAAAGTTCCACCACCACTTCAGAATAATGTAGTTGATGAAGAAGAAATTGAAGAGGAAGAATTCTTTGAGGATCCAAATCAGGATATGAATTATTTTGGAGAGCAGTTGACTCAAGGTTTTGTGACTGAAGAAGATTTTTTAAACTCAGAATATTAGGATGCAGATGTGTTTGAAATAGAAAGTGATATGAATCTTTAAATGACTGCTGTAACTGCTGATACATATCATACTGAGCCAAATAAAACTTTAAATTTAAGATCAGGTCCAAAGCAAGTAGTTCAAAATCCTAAGAAAAAGGTAGTTTTGCCTCCTAAGCAGCAGTCTGATCCAATGTTAGAGAAAAAACAAAATCAGGATAAATGAAAGAAAAATGTTGAAGTTGAAGAGGTAAATAAAAGTATGCAGAATTTCAACCTAGAAAATGAATTAGGCAAAATCAAGATCCCTATGCCTTTCATTGAGTTGATGAAGAATCCTTCTTATAAAAATTCAGTTCTGAAAATGATTGGTTCAACAAACAGTCAACTTCCCTCTGACATAGTGAATTTACAAGAAGAAAGTCCTAAAATATTTATTGGATCAGCTTTGGCAGAAAAAACTAAAAATGAGGCAAGCAAATCACCTCCTTTTTACATCACACTAACTATTCTTGAGTAGATGATACATAATTGCCTTTTGGATTCATGAGCATCTCATAACCTAATGCCAAAAGTAGTCATGGAGGCTTTAGGTTTGAGCATAACAAAACCTTATCATGACTTGTATGCTTTTGATTCACGAGCTGTAAAATGTTTAGGAGTGATAATAGATATGGTGGTCAGTTTAGCTCAACTACCAATGAAGAGTGTGATTATGGATGTGGTAGTGGCAGACATTACACCCAAGTTTGGATTGCTCCTCTCTAGATATTGGGCCAAGAAGGTTGGTGGAACCCTACAAATGGACTTAACATATGCCACCATTCCTGTATCTGGAGGAGAAAACATAAGGTTATATAGAGAGTTACAATTTGCATATATTGCGACTGATGACAAGAACACTACAAATCATCCTGTTAACACTTTGTTTTTAACAGTTGATCAAAGGTCCTGACAGGAGTTCAATGAGGGTCCTAGTCCCTCAAATTTCATGTGAGCACCCTTCAAGAAGGAAAATGGCAGGCGCGCTATTGGCATTCGGAGGGGTTCATAATCAAAGGCTATGATCGATCGGAGGTGGATCAATGGCTCCAAACCATTTCGCGTGAGCGAACATGCACGATCAAAGCTTCCTTTCCAAATTGTGAAATGTGTTAATGATCGGAAGCTTTCAACGGCTGAGATGAGGTTTGGGGCAGATCTACAGCCTCAATCAATTTCGCAATCCATACTTGTGCGAGTAAAACAACAATCTCAAATCACGAAAGAGGGGTAGCGATGAGAAAACAAAGAAATCTACGGCCACAGTTTCATTTCACAATACGAACTAGCACAAAGGAATACCAAGGTCTCTCATTACGAAAGATAATGGGACCCGCTCAGATCTACGGCTGCATGAAAGGTCGACCTCGGTCGACGGTTGAGAACATGTCACGATCTAGAACTGCCCGTGGTGTTCAAAGGATAAAAGTTGGCGGCAGGATGAATGGAATGTAGACGGTGGACGTGAAAGATTTCTCTAATCAGATGGCTGAGAAGACTCCCAAGGTACGGGTTTCACATCCAGTGTGGAGATGACAACGGAGGAGGTGTTCATGCGTGTAGTTTGCATCTTTTTAGATTTGGCTGATTCCTTCGATGCCATTCGGGATAAGCCTAAGGTGGAAGTATTGTCCAGCAGCACTAATTTCCTCGGTTCACAAGTGTGGCATGTGGTGCACTTCAAAGGGAGCCATGAGAAAGATGGAGGTTTGATTCATTGAGGTGACAGACCTGGCATTTACATGAGGCCGAGGGATGCAACCAACTAAAACAACCCGATGCCACCATCAAGGTATTTTGAAAGGACAAGAGATGGTTAAATCCGTAGCCCTTGGAACCAGCCTGGCATCCATGTGGGAATGGTTTGGAATATTAGCCATACCAGATAATATGATTGAACATCAGGAGGAAAGATCCCCACCCTAGCATCACACATGCCACCATCGCAGCTACTCTAAGGGTATAGCCCTTCCTGAGTCGTCTCTGCTCACACTATATAACACCATCTTCCGAATATCTTTGAGGCATAGAACTGTACTCTTGGTAGGAAAACATGAATCTGTGCTCTGGTTATCCACACTAGAAAATCGCCAACCACCGAAGCACAGATGTTAAATACCAAGGGAGGTTCACCCGCTTCTACACTACCTGGTCTCTAGATGTGCGGTGCATGGGTTTTGACATCCCAGCGACATCCCTCTGACACTACTAGCTGTAGTCACGACCTCCGAAGTCCTAGCTCACAGTGGTGGCAGTACTGTTGGAGCAAATGCTCATTTTGGGACTAGGTGGGTCCAGAGCCTTCGACACCACTCCTAGGATCTCCAGTTGGCTCCTTAGTTGTGGGCGAGGAGAGGGTCAAATGCACACCTGGCTGCATGGATCACAGAAGAATTCTCCTCATAGGAGGAAGAAAATAGTACAAGGATGATAAGCTTCTTAAGTCTCTTACCATCACCAAGCATTTGGCCACTTTTTTCTGGCCTCCTCCTATAACAATGTTACCAGACGGAGGATGAGGTCAGGAGAATGGTCTGGAAATGGATTTGGGTCTTCTTGTTATCCTTTGAGTGACATACACTGGTTGGACAAGGAGACCCAAAATAGGTCCCGAACAGCCTGTGTGGAGAATTGACTGTCAGCATGTCGCACGGGAATCTTTTTCACGAAGCAGGATGGTAGAAGGCTCTGCACTATTAGTCTGCATTATCGCACGCCGTGTCTCCATAATGTTTGTTTATATTTGTAAAACATGGCGATAGTCCACTCCCTATACTATTAACGCATGATTGTGACTTGTAACAATTTTCTATTCGGTAGTCTCAGCAATAGGATTGTATAAAAACGCTCCTGATAGAGGGAGAAAGAAGTTAGTGAATTGGATTGGGAAACATTCCCGGGCTGAGGCTCCCCATTGTAAATAAGATTTGATTCCTGTGTACGAATAAAATTGTAGAGGAAGAGTTGTTTCTCATTGCAGAGATTCATGTGTCATTGCTTTTCCCAATATGTATTTTCCTTTACGTGAAATGTGCTTCCTGTTTTCATTCCAGTTTGTTGATTGCTTTCATGTCTGCAACTTAGTGTATAAAAGCTAGGAATTCATACTTGATATGCTCCTACTGTTGTTCTAGGAATTTATCAATTGTTCTTCTAAAGTTGCATGGAATTCATCTTGCTGATGCTCCACAAGATGGGCTGTCCTCTCTCTTATCCTCTAACCGCCCACTAAATGTCTCCTGATTGGGAGATCAGTGGCTATCGTGCCTTTATTTGCAACTCCACATCATTTATTTCCTTTGTAATTGTTCCTTATGTAGGTTTTTGACTCCATTTCCAATGGTCCCTTGCCCCCGATAATCCCACCATGCACCTCACCTTGACATACTTTGTCCCATTCAAGATCCTATCCCCCTGATTATCCTTGATTGAAAATCTTATGTGAAGTAGACTCCGATGACAAACAAGAGATCCCTCTCTGACTGCGCAAGGCCAGAGGCATAGTCTAAAGCAGTTCTGTTGTTTCCCGGGAGCGGCCCCTCCTTGCTCGACCTTGAAGGCTCAAATATTAGTGCCAATAAACTGGCGCCGTTGCTGGGGACGAAATTGAAGATCTTCCCTGGGAAAAACAACATGGTTTCAGATCTGGTTATTGATGGTGAACAATGACCAGACATCAAAAAGGTTGAGCACTTTTCACCTGGTGACTCCACTCTTGAATGATTTAGACTTTAGCGACTCCACTGGTGGTGTGACCCAGAAATAAAATGACCCAAGAAAGCTGGCAGACTCCGCCTAGAAAATGGACCCCTTATAAAGCTTAGAAATGTGTGGTGGAAGGTCCAAATACTCAAGTCTACGTTTCTTCCAGGATGCGTTATCCTATCTTGTAAGTTTTCTCTTATCTTTTCCTAGATTCATCAAAACAACCTTCTATGGTTCAGCTCCTTCTAAACAGAGCCATGAATATATTCCTGTTTATCCTTCTTTATGAGCCGAAAGCATTGCGTCATCTTGTACATCTGATTATGGCCTAGATCTTTATCTGGGGGCACTCGATATCAAAGGACACCCCTGTGAAATTCATGAAACCTTGGACAATAGCTTAGCTATTGTGCCTAACCTTGTCTCCCCAATTTCTCCAAGCTGATACAAACCACTACAATTTCCTCCCATCCTCCACGATTTTGGGGTAGGAGAAGGCCACTAGAGCAAATACTTTCAGAGTTTTATTCCCTGAGGAGGAATGAGGGTGAGGCCATATCTAGTTTTAACAGAAGATTCGCAAGCTTTTATTATAACATGCATAAGGAAGTTCAACCTCTTGAGAATGCTGCTAAGATCTATTATGCAGCCACCTTTCCCCCTGACCTGTCCTTGCCTCTTTTGGAAACAAAATCAACCACCCTGCAACATATCTTCGTTGATTGTTTAGAGGTTGAGGAAAACCTTAAGATGTCCAAGAAATTGTCAGATCAGGATGGTGGTGGTGAAATAAAAGATACATTCAAATTGGTTGGGCCCTACAAGCAGAATGGGAAAGTCTCTAGCCCATCAAAGCCCCCTCCTGGTGTACAGAAAGATGACCGGCCCGAGGCAGGAGCAGGTAGTCCTGCAGGATTATTCTCTGAAGATGGCGACATGCACCATCCCTGGTCTGCAAAGGATTATTTTAAAAATGATTTTGGTACGCCTGTGTACGATGAATATGAGGAAGAATACCCGCAGAATGTACCTAACAAGCCAGCTATTGAAACAAAGCCTTCTGATGAAAGGAATCGAGATGCAATGCAAAATCAGAAGGTCGAAGGAGGAAAGGATGATGAGGGCACTGGAGGTGATAGCCTACCCTTTTGTTATGCCTCTTTTGAATTAATACAACACATGGTTAAGACCTCCAAGCAGAAACGGAAAGAAGATGAGATGGCGTAGGCCAGACACCCATACAAAAAAGAAGATGATGAGAAGAATGACCAGGTGATTCCTCCCTTGCTACTAATACATTGGGAATATGTAATCAAATGCCAAGCTATGAAGATGGATGAAACTACCTACAGATAAACACTTTTTCAGATACTCTACCTTCAGAAGCACCCCCTCACATAGGAGGAATATGCCTAATCGGTTCCACTGGAGAAGCTGAAGACCCCCCTCTTGAAGCTCATCAAGCTCCTGTTACAGAAATTTCGAGCGGAAAGTGGGATGTTCCATTGAAGAAACATTTTGTGGGTCCTCATTTGCAATCTTCCAAGTGTTAGCCTGACGAATCTCTAGAAGCAGAAAGCTCCAGACGACTTTCCCATGAGCAGGTGACAGAACGTGCTGGAGGTTGCCGTGATTTCTATGACCCCGTGGCTGAATACATCGAAGGTCTGGGTGAACGCAATGATTGGTCACATCTCTGCCTTGAAGATCAGTTTGTTCATCATTTCCTTCTCCCATTATCTATTTCATTTATGTCCATCAAGCACCATAGAAGAACAATAATATTAGGCAAGTTGCTTGATTGGCTTCATTGGAAGTCTGATTTCACTTAATCGGACTTGTGTAAAAAGTTAGGTAGAGTAGGTAGGAGAAAATAAGCTCGGTATTTATCGAGCATTTCCTTCATTACTATTTTAGTTTGTTTTCATTTTCAGTTACCAGCACAGGTTTACAATCACCAGCATGATTTGCAAGAGTGGCACGAATTCGCTGAAGCAGTAGCTTGGAGTAGAATGGAGATGTCAAGTAAAGATTGAAGGCAGCCCAATGGTTTCAACACTTGGTCTATGGGGGTTCTTTGCTACCTCACTGGGAGGATAACATCCCTCGTGGAGCCAATTGTTAACACTCTATTTTTAACAGTTGATCTAAGGTCCCGACAGAAGTTTGATGAGGGTCCCAGTCCCTCGAATTTCATGTGAGCACCCTTCAACAAGGAAATTAGGAGGTGCGTTGTTGGCATTGGGCGGGGTTCATAATCAAAGGCTGTGATCGATCGGAGGTGGATCAAAGGCTCCAAACCATTTTGCACGAGCGAACATGCACGATCAAAGCTTCCTTTCCAGATTGCAAAATGTGTTAAAGATCGAAAACTTTCGATGGCTAAGATGAGGTTTGGGGAATATCTATGGCCTCAATCAATTTCGCAATCCATACTTGTGCGGGTAAAACTGCAATCTCAAATCGCGAAAGAGGGGTAGTGGTCACGAAGATCAACAGCCGCAATGAGAAAAGAAATAAATATACAGCCATGGTTTCATTTCACAATAAGAACTAACATGAAGGAATACCAAGGTTTCTCATTGCGAAAGATAATGGGGCCCGATTAGATCTATGGCTGCATGAAAGGTCGTCCTTGATCAACGGTTGAGAACGTGCCATGATCTAGAACTGCCTGTGGTGTTTAGAGGAGAAAAGTTGGTAGCAGGATGAATGGAACGTGGATGGTGGATGTGAAAGATTCCTCTGATCGGATGGCTGAGAAGACTCCCAAGGTACGGGTTTCACATCCAGTGTGGAGATGACAGCAGAGGAGGTGTTCACGCATGTAGTCTACATCTTTGCAAATTTCGTCGATTCCTCCAATTCCATTCGGGATAAGCCTAAGGTGGAAGTCTTGTCCAACGGTGCTAATTTCCTTGGTTCACAAGTGTGGCATGTGGTTCACTTTGAAGGGAGCCATGAGAAAGATGGGGGTTTGATTCGTTGAGGTGACAGACCTGGCATTTATATGAGGTTGAGGGATGTGACCAACTAAAACAACCCGATGCCACCATCAAGGTAATTGAAAGGACAAGTGATGGTTAAATCCGTAGCCCTTGGAACTAGCTTGGAAGCCACGCGGGAATGGTTTGAAATCTTAGCCATACCGGATAATATGATTGAACATCAAGAGGAAAGATCCCCACCCTGGCATCACACATGCCACCATTGTAGCTACTCTAAGGGTATAGCCCTTCCTGAGCCGTCTCTGCTCACACTATATAACACCATCTTCCAAAGATATTTGAGGCATGGAACTGTGTAGATGATAAGAGATATAGGGTTGAATTCTAAGAAGTGTCGAAGTCCTTCATAGACAACCATGGCTATGTGGTTTGAGAAGTTAGTTCGATAAGGGGTACTCTCGGTAGGAAAACATGAATCTGTGTTCTGGTTATCCACACCAGAAAATCACCAACCACCGGGGCACAGATGTTAAACACCAAGGGACGTTCACCCGCTTCTACACTACCCGGTCTCTGGATGTGTGGTGCATGGGTTTTGACATCCCAGCGACATCACTCCAACACTCCCGGCTGCAGTCACGACCTCTGAAGTCTCAGCTCATAGTGGTGGTAGTACTGTGGGAGCGAATGCTCGTTCTGGGACCAAGTGGGTCTGGATATTTCGACACTACTCCTAGGATCTCCACTTGGCTGCTTGGTCATGGGCGAGGAGAGGGTCAAACGCACACCTAGCTGCGTGGCTCACAGAAGAATCCTCCTCGCAGGAGGAAGAAAATAATACAAGGATGATAAGATTCTTAAGTCGCTTATCATCACCAAGCATTTGGCCACCTTTTTTTCAGCCTCCTCCTATAACAATGTTACCAGACGGAGGATGAGGTCAGGAGAATGGTCGGGAAATGGATTTGGGTCTTCTTTTCATCCTTTGAGAGACATACGCCGATTGGACAAGGAGACCCAAAATAGGTCCCGAACATCCTGCGTGGACAATTGACTGTTAGCATTTTGCATGGGAATCATTTTCACAAAGCAGGATGGTAGAAGGCTCTTCACTATCAGTCTACGTTGTCACGCGCCGCATCTCCATAATATTTGTTTATATTTGTAAAACATGGCGATAGTCCACTCCCTGTACTGTTAACGCATGATTGTGACTTGTAACAATTTTCTATTCGGTAGTCTCAACAATAAGATTGTATAAAAACGCTCCCAATAGAGGGAGAAAGAAGTTAGTGAATTGGATTGGGAAACATTCCCGGGTTGAGGTTCCCCATTGTAAATAAGATTTGATGCCTATGTACGAATGGAATTGTAGAGGATGAGTTGTTTCTTATGGCGGAGATTCATGTGTCGTTTCTTTTCCCAATATGTATTTTCCTTTACGTGAATTTTTTTTCTTGTTTTCACTCTAGTTTGTTGATTGCTTTCATTTCTGCAACTTAGTGTATAACAGCTAGGAATTCATACTTGCTATGCTCCTGCTATTGTTCTAGGCATTTATCAATTGTTCTTCTAAAGTTGTGTGGAATTCATCTCACTGGTGCTCCACACGATGGGCTATTCTCTGTCTTGTACTCTAACCGCCCGCTAAATATCTCTTGATTAGGAGATCAACGGCTATCTTGCCTCTATTTGCAACCCCACATCATTCCTTTCCTTTGTAATTGTTCCTTACACAAGTTTTCGACTCCATTTCTAGTGGTCCCTTGCCCCCGATAATCCCACCATGCACCTCACCTTGACATACTTTGTCCCATTTAGGATCCTGGCCCCCTGATTATCCTTGATTGAAAATCTTATGCGGAGTAGACTCTAGTGACAAATGAGAGATCCCTCTCTGACTGCGCAGGGTTGGAGGCATAGTCTAAAGCGGTTTTGCTATTTCCCGGGAGCGGCCCCTCCTCGCTCGACCTTGGGGGCTCAAATCCCAATGCCAACACATCCCTTGTATGTTGTTGACAAGGATTTGGGTACTTTTATGTTGCATTTTAGTGATGATGATAATACTGCTGGTTTATTACAGGTAGAAAAAGAAAATCCAGTTAAATGCACTAGGGAACAAGAAGATGAACTTTGGAAAATGTATTTTGATGGATCATCATGCAAGGAAGGTGTTGGAGCAGGGGTTCTTCTGATATCTCCTGGTGGTGAAGTAGTAAGTTTAATGTATAAATTGGAATTTGCTACCACCAATAATACTACAGAATATGAAGCTTTGTTGTTAGGTTTGAAAGCTGCAAAAGATTTAGGTATTCAATAGACTTCTATGTATGGCAACTCCAAGTTGGTTGTTCAGCGAGTAAGGAACAACTATCAAGTAAGACAAGATCTGCTGAAAGTGTACCATAATGAAATATGGGATATGATAGACAATTACTTTGTGGATTTTAACATCACTTATATTCCTAGGGATCATAACCAAACTGTTGATTCTCTTGCCCTAGCAGCCACACATTTCAAGATTCCTAAAACAACACAGTTGAAGTATCCTATTGAGGTTAGGTACAGACCTTCTATGCCTGATAATGTAAAGCAATGGAAAGTTTTTGAAGATGAAATTGAAATAAAATGGTTCTTAGAACTGACAGGTGAGTTTTCCAATTCCTTAATTGATCAAGAACAAGATGATGAGGTTGAAGAGTTTGAAGGTGTTGCAGAAAATGAGATTGCAGGTCACAAGATTATTGAGCTTAAAAGTAATTTCATCCCAAAGGGTTTGGTGCCTTTAGAGAGGATATTTTCAAAGGATGATACGCCCTTAAAACCAGTGGCATAGTCCTCAGAAGAAAATGTAGTGGACTGTAATATTGGCACCCATGAACATCTTAGAATGGTGAATATTTGAAAAGCACTCACAGCTGAGCAGAGATACAGGTACATCAAATTGTTTTGCATGTTCATATGAAAGTTTGAAGACATATGATACTGGAATTATATAGCATAAAGTGCCTTTAAAACCAAATTTTAAACCTTTCAAACATAAATTAAGGAGGATAAATCCAGCTTTGTTCCCTATTATAGAAAAAGAGGTGAAAAAGTTATTAAATGCTAAGATTATTGTTCCCCTTCAAGATATTCTTCATGGGTAGCCAATCTAGTTCCTGTCAGGAAAAAGAATGGTGAAATTAGACTGTGTGTTGATTTTCGAAATCTAAATAGGTCTTCATTAAAGGACAATTACCCTTTGCCAAAAATAGAACAAATATTGTAGAAGGTAGTTGGTGCACAAATAATTTCTATGGTTGATGGTTTTTCAGGATATAATCAAATTGCCATGCACCCTGATGACAAAGAAAAACCAGCTTTTACTACACCTTGGGGTACTTTCATGTACGACAAAATGCCTTTTGGATTAATTAATGTTGGAGCTACTTTTCAAAGAGCTATGGACATAGCCTTTGTAGGGGAAAGAGATAAGTTTGTAGTGATTTACTTAGATGATATTACAGTTTTTTCACAATCAGATGATGAGCATCTAAAACACTTAAAACAAACTTTCCTGAAATGCAGAAAATATGGTTTATCTCTTAATCCAAAGAAATCACATTTTGTTGTACAAGAAAGTAAATTATTGGGTCATTTAGTTTTAGCTGATGGCATAAGGTTTGATCTAGAAAGGGTGAAAGCAATACTGAAAATAAATTTACCAAGGAGCAAGAAGGATGTACAATTTTTTATTGGAAAAATCAATATTCTGCGTTGGTTCATACCAAATTTTGCTAAAACCATCAAGCAGATTACAGCCATGTTGAAGAAATATCAGGAGGTCAAGTGGACCGCAGAAGCAAAAAACTAATTTGAAAATATTAATATGGCTCTTACAGAAGCTCCAGTATTAGTAAGCCTAGATTTTACAAAGGAATTTTTTAAATTTTCTTTTGCATCTGAAGATACATTAGCTATTGTTTTATTACAGAAGAATAAGGATGGTCTTGAACAACCTATTGCATTTTTCAGCAAGACTCTCAGAGACTCGGAGCTAAAATACAACACTTTAGAGAAGCAGGTTTACTCATTGGTAAAAGCATTGAAGTTTTTCAGAATTTATGTTTTACATTCCAAGGTTATTTCTTATGTTCCTAATGGTGCCATTAAGGATGTTTTGACTCAGCCTGACAGTGAGGGAAAAAGAGGAAAGTGGATTTCCAAAATAATGGAATATGATGTGGATATTAGACCTACAAAGCTAGTAAAGGGACAAGGTTTAGCTAGATTGCTAGCTGACTAAAATTGCCAAGCTTTAGGTCTACATCTCATGGAAGAACATCCAGCACAGGAATAAATTCAAGCAGAGATGGAGAAAGAAAAGATTATGGACCACTATGTAGAATCCACATGGTATGCAGATATTGTACACTTTCTCTTATACTTTCAATGTCCAGAACATTTAGACAAGAAAGCTACTAGGTCTTTGAAATTCAAAACTACTAAATATTGTTTGATAGAACAGCAGTTGTTTTGGAAAGATCCAGGAGGTATTTTGCTCAGATGTTTAGATAAACCAGAAATTGAAGGAGTAATCTCTGAATCCCATGAAGGTGCTTGTGGGAGACATAAGTATTGGAAGGCAACAACATATAAAATTCTAAGAGTCGGATACTATTGGCCTTCCTTATTCTCAGATGGATATCAGCAGGTAAGAGCATGTAGCCCTTGTCAGAAGTTTGCTGATAAACAAAAGTTTCTATCATTACCATTAAAATCAATTGTAGTTAATGCCCCCTTTCAGCAATGGGGTTTGGACTTCATAGGAGAGATAAATCCATTTTCCTCAGGGTAGCATAAGTGGATTTTGACTGCTACAGATTTCTTTACTAAATGGGTAGAAGCTATTCCCACAAGAAATGCAACAGACAAAGTAATCATAGATTTTATTGAAGAAAATATTCTTAGTAGATTTGGATGTCCTCAGAAATTATTGACTGATAATGCTAAAGATTTTAAATCTAATGCTATGGGGGCATTTTGTGAATAGAATTGGATCATGTTGAAACACTCAACACCTTATTATCCTCAGGGGAATGGGTTAGCTAATTCATCTAATAAGAATATTATTCAGAGTATCAGGAAGTTATTGAAGTAGAATAAACGATCATGGGATTCTATGTTAAAATATGCATTATGGGCAGATAGAATAACAGTTAAAAAAACAACTGGAACTTCTCCTTTCCAATTAGTATATGGTACTTATGCAGTTTTTCTTGTTCAGTTGGGTATACCAGTGATGAATTTTTTCCAAGATTGTCAGGAAGAACCTAATGATATGCAAAGAAGAATCTATGCACTAATAGAGTTAAAGCATAAATGGGAAACAATGGAAGAAAAGGCTCGGTTGTACAGGTTAAAGATCAAAGAAAGATTTGATAGGAATATCAAAGATAACACTTTTCAGTGGGAGATATGGTTTTGAGATGGGATGCTAGGAAGGAGCAGAAAGGAAAGCATGGCAAGTTTGATAATCTTTGGTTTGGTCCTTTCATAGTATCGAAGTTCCTAGAAAACAATACTTTTGTACTACAGACTTTGGAGGGTGAGGAATTGTCTAATCCAGTTAATGGACGATTCCTCAAGCATTTTTACAGTTTTTGAGATGGATACTGGACTTTCATTGTATATATCGGTGTTAATAATAAAATAAGGACTCCATGACCCAATGGAAATTTTGCAGATTAGCAGGTAGTAGCACAGAAGGCACTGGTCTACAGGTTCTTGAAGCCTCACAGGGAGGATTTCATCCCGCAGTAGGAGCCAGATGTTAGATCATGTTTTTGTTTTCCATCTTTTAACGCTTTTGTTTATGTTTTGAAGCTTGGTTTTATTCATTACTCCTAGAAAAATTTGTTTCTTAGGATAGTTTGAATTTTTTTCCTTTAACTTTCATGTTATTTGTTTTCTTAGTTTTATTTTTTAAAATTTTGGTTTGATTTCATAGTTAGAGGGATTATAGAAGGCTTATATGGATTAAAAGGTCTAAAAAATAACATAAAATCTTGATTAAGGTTATTAAACCAAGTTTAAACCTTTATCATAAGTTTAATTTTTAAAAAGCATTAACTCAGACTTTCTTGTAGTGCAAGCCTGGAAAAATTGCACACATGCGCTACAGGAAAATCACGCAATTCAAAAATCATCATTTATGGGTTAGTTTTTTTTGAAATTCTCACACATGAGATGTCATTCACACTGGGTGATGGATTTGATACGTGTTTCCTCTAGAATAATCATTGTGACAGGTGTGAATATCGTCATGAGAGCGAGTCGTCATGGTCTGTTGTAGAAGTGATGGAATAATGATGGTTGAACATAATGAGACAAATGCACCTTGAATCTCATATTCCCTGAAGTGCATGTAGAGCAGATGAAGGTCGTGGCGAAAAATCACCAGTCTGTAATCAGAATTTTGAAACAGGGCGAATAATTAGGGCTTTGAGGAGTGGTCATTTGGAGTTATCAAAGTAGTCAGAGAATATTGGAGAATGCAATTGGACACCTGACAGTCAAGAAAACACAATTCCAGCACCTAGATTAATCACTTTTACAGGTAGGCTGCAAATTTTTACCTAAGTTCATAAATTTGGGGTTTTTTTCTAAACAAAGGACTAATGACAGAATTGATTGAAGATTATTATTTTTTTATCCTAATTCATACTAAATGACGAACTGTCTGTCAATGGAGTCAGAGTATTTATCAGATTAAAGGAGAGAGTTCAGTTTAGGGTTTTTAGGTTCCCTTATACAGTATTGTCTGTCAATTTATCAAGACTTGAAGAAATTCAGAGTGTGTTTTATTGACAGAAGTTGTTTGACAATTGTCCAAAATGAAAAGAAGTGGTAAGACTAATAGAGCAGAACCTTAAGACATGATTTGGGTTCAAACCTTTCCAGATTGTGCAAAATTGTTTGCAAAAGCAGGGTGGTTATTGTTTTTTGAAAGGATTGAAGGTTATCACTCAGGAGTCTCTTATAAATTCGCTCAATGTTTGGATAAAGATGTAGTGTCTTTTGATACTCTGAATTTTAAACTGACCAGGGAATTGTTTGCAGAAGCAACAAGAATTTTAGATCAGTGTGAATTCTGGTTCAAAAAAGTGCCTTTCACTTTTAATGCTCAGAGATATCTACTTCCAGATGTAGTTGCAGATTGGGGAAAGGGAGTACCTATTCAAAAGTTTAAACCAGAATGGATAGAACCTATAAAAATCCTACAAAGCTATATCACTTGTGAAGGGAGATTTTCTTTTGTGTTTAAATATCATTTTAGATTCCTTCAACATCTCAGTCATGAATCCAAAATGAATCTCCCATTCTTATTTTTGAAAAGTTTACAAAAGATGTCAATTAGGGTGAAAGAGCATCAAGATCACACCAAACAATCAGTATTTCATCATGGGCTTATAAAACTTGTCATAAGCACTGTACTTCAGAAAAGAGAGAAGACATGGGAGTATTTCTAATTTTTGTCTGGTTTCCAAATAGAGAAGGAAGAGCAGTCTTAGAAGAAACAGTTAGATAAAGGTCAGAATTTGATCAATAAACTTAGAAAGAAAGTCTCAGTCAAGAATGAAGAGGGTGGTGAACCAGAAAATAATCTGAACCAAGAGAATGAAAACATTGAAATTGAACAGCAATTTAATATTGAATAAAACAAAGTTTCAAAGCCAAAAGAGAAGGAAATCGAGCCAGTAGAACATGCTTTACCTGCAGAATTAAATCAAGGTGTAAAGGAAGATGTAAAATACCAGAAACAGATCCCTATTACAGTACTCTCTGAAGATGATGAAAAATCCTTATTTGATGAAGCTAGGGTTTATACTACTGATGAGGCTAGGGTTCCTACTACTTATGAAGCTAGTTTTTATTCTAAGCAAGAAATACACACCCATTTTGAAGAGGAGACAATGTCACGAAGAAAAAAAATGAAGGTTGTTGAACTAGCTTCAATAACTCATCAAGGGAAAGTTATAAAAATGTTAGGAGAGGTTGGAGCAATCTGGAGGCCCAAGACAAGGCCAAAGAACAAGCTCAGGTTAAATATGAAGAAGCTATTGAATCCCAAACTAGCTGAGAAGAAGGTTACAGTAATAGAAGATTCATCATCTCAGGAGAAATTGGAAGATAGTGAAGATGAAAACAAAGAAGTTATGAAGGGTAAAAAACCAATAGTTTCAAAAGATAAATCAGTCTTCACTGATACTAATATCTCAAACATATTCTTGGAGGTTCGAAAAAAGATGATTCAAGAAAAACAACAAAATGATATAAAGAGTTCTTGTATGGACAAAAGAGAGGTAATTAAAGAAGTAGTTTAGTGCAGTATTGAAGCTGAAGAACATTTAGAGATTCATGTGACCTTCACAGAGCATATGAAGGAGGATGAAGAAATATTCAAGAAGCTGAAAATCACATGGATGCCAGAAGGGATGTAGCCAATAGTATAAGGTAAATGCATTGATTCTGAAAATGAAAATCTGCAAAGGAGTATTAAACAATACAAGCATCAAATTGAGTACCTGCATGAAAGCAATGAAGGATTAGTGACTGCAAATAAAATACTAAGAGAAGATCTGGAAGCAATCAATAGTCACTATCAGGAATTGATTTCAGTTTCTAAAGAGGCTCTTAAAAGAAAAAGACAGACAGAGAATCAGTTTACAGAACTTAAACAATCTATCCAGGAGCTGACACAGCAGAATGAGGACCTGGCAAAAAGAGTTGTAGATTTGGAAGCAGACCACCAGAAATCTAGAAGGAAGGCCCAGGCATTAGAGGGAATTGCTCTTTTAGCAAAGGCAACAAAAGACTTGTAAAAGTTCTTTTAGAAGAGCAATTATAAGTTAGTTTGAAAAAGTTATTTCATTTTTGTATAATGATAGTTTATATTGAAGAACTCGATAGAAGACCTAAAAGTAGTTGTGTTTCAATTATGTAACTAATTTGGAAGAAACGAGATAAATGTAAGTCTAAAAAAGGACCAAGGGTTCGATTTTTGTTGCAAGGGGAGGCTATCAGGCTAAGGTTTATGAGCTAAGTGTAAAAACTCTTATGTGTTTTTGATGATTGAATTATGAAATATATACAATTATATGCCCTTTTAGACTATTAACCGGTTTCATTTCTAATTTGTGTTAATTACTCAGTTGGTATACTCATTTCCTGTTTAAGGTTTTTATGCTTGAAATGCTTGCTAACTGTGGTTGAAACTCAGTGTTGTGTTTATTCTGTTTGGATTATGGTTTATATGTTATGCATCTCAGTCATTCAAATGCTCATGATTTAGTGTTTCCTTTGGTCTTATGAATTTTTTCCCTCTTGTCTTCAAACTGTTCAACCAAAACCCTGGAATACCTATTTTACTTAATTGAGTTTATTGAGATTGTGTTGGCTTGTTCTTCTGCAATCTGAGAACATTTTATGGCACTAACACTTTCAATAAAGAATAAATTCTTTAGTTTCTTATGGAAAGGAGGAAACAAAAAAAAAGGATCTCGCTGGTCCTTTGGACCTAAATTGCTAACCCAAAAATACTGAGTGGATGGGGAAATAAAATTTATATTTCTTCTTCCAGGCATTGGCAGCAAAAAATTTCTTGTGACTTACTGTTAACCATATTTTTTGTAGTCGAGTTATGATCAATAAGTACTTGGGAAACCTGACATTAGAAGAATGGTTTTGTAATCTTCTCTTGGAGGAAAAAAATGCTTCTATAATTTGGGAGGCATTCACTGTAGCCTTTCCACTAATTGGGCCTTTGGTGGTATGGAGGATTGGAAACAAGATAAAAGTATTAATTGGTGAGGACCCATGGATGGAATATGATCACCATTGTATATTATATAAAACTCTAGAAAAAAAATTCCATGATTGGGGCGTAGTCTCTCCATGTGACGTGCAAAATCTTATTCATGTGGGAATAGGAAGACGAGAATGGAATTTTACGGAATCTCTTCAATGAGAAGGCATAATCATAAAATAATGGTCATTATATGTTGACCATCTAAGTATTAACTTCATCAATCTAGATGAGGATGTGTATGAATCCTTATGTTGGGTGTTGAATCCAGCCATCTGTACCTTTACGACTAAGCTAGGGTATAAAGCCTCACAAAAATCTAGTTTCACTTTGTTTGACAATTTGATTACATTCCATATATACTCAAAACAAAATATTCCAACTGCTTTGCATGTAAATCCATTCACACTCTGCAAAATCCATGGATATACAACTTTCAACATGCATTCCAAACTCCAATGGATTACTCCCTAGTAGGACGAGAAAACACAATATTACTTTTCATCATATTTAGTCATGCAACTTTACAATCAATATCTATTTATTCATCTTATATATTTTCTAGTTCTTTTACTTGATTCCACTTTTTCTATATTGATTTCAAATATAAGTTAAGAGAAGTAGTTTACAACAACATATAAGATCCAATATACCATGATTATCATTCCAATGGATGTAATTACAAGGGAGTGGTGCCTTTTATCAATATAATGTTTAATTGGTTGTGGTATGAATCTCATTGTTTCTAGCCCTAGAGTATTTAATAAAAAACTTGCAATTATTTGGAGTTTCCAGTAATATACTTTATTTTCCCAAATTATCGTTGTCTTGGTGGAATGTTGGTTGTTGTTACATATTAGAAGTGAAAAAATATTGCATTCTTGTACTCTTTTTCCTTATCTTCTCTCATAGTTTAAAATCTGAATTGACTTACCTATACTAGGTTCACCCTCTTCCAAAAAATGGATAGGTGTTTCCACTTTGAAGCAATAGTTGTATTTGTATTAGTTTTTGGCATATATTGGAAAAAAAACATTTTGTGTTTTCATTAGCTTTTAACATAATCCATACGAGTTATGATTGAATAATTGATAGGTAATTTTAGCATAAATCCTTGAGTTATGATTCGATAATTAATGGTTTTTTTAGCATAAATCCATATGAATTGTGATTGATGGTTATACTTAAGTTATGATTGATGGCTTACTGAGCCAAGGAATTAAAAAAATAGAATATAAATATAATACAATCATAAAAATTTTAATAGTCATTGTAGAAGATTATATAAATAAGCATGATGTGTCTTCCTTAAAGAATTATAATATTGTGGAAAATATAAACAAAAAGTGATGTGGCTTAGTTTGTACAACCTGGGTATAGATAAAACATTTAAGAAATTATATTAATACTAGGAAACAACAACAAGATTAAACCATGACAATATATAAATATAAAACGGTATCATAGATCTATAATAGACTTTACAAATGAAAAATAAATATATTGCCAAAGTACCTTGCAAGCACCCGCATCTTTATCCACATGGACATGCAATGCAATAATCATCATCCATACTATCAATTTGTATTTAATATTGGTAGCATTTATCTTATTTGGACATCAAGTGGATTAACAATACAACTTTTCCATGAGCACTTGTATCTTCAATTATTGACATTGGTATTCATGTTTAGTTCTATTATGTGGTTTTCTAATGCATAAGTATGATTTTAATTACACTTAAGATGTTAATTCATGCTATCTAAATGAGTGTGAGATTGTAAATATAGTATTCTCCAATTAGAATGCATTTTGAATAAGCCTAATGTTATTTTCACA
The DNA here is from genome assembly GCA_001517045.1 of Pseudotsuga menziesii. Lineage (NCBI taxonomy): Eukaryota > Viridiplantae > Streptophyta > Pinopsida > Pinales > Pinaceae > Pseudotsuga > Pseudotsuga menziesii. The sequence goes on from LPNX011168059.1 coordinate 84,283, forward strand.
TGATTATCATAAAGTGAAAAAAATCCAAAATTGCATACAAAATCTAAAGTCTAAAAAATGCCCATCATAAAGTCCATATATAAAATATAAAAAAACGCATGCATATACATACATTCAAATATAGTACAAATAAAAAAAATATATTTAAATCTCAATCAAGTAGAAATTATTTGGTTTCTTATGGAAAGGAAGCAACGCAAAAAAGGATCTCGTTGGTGCTTTGGTCACAAATTACGAATCCAAAAATCTTGAGTGGATGGGGACTTAAAACTTATATTTTTTATTCCATACATTGGAAGCAAAACATTTCTAGAGATCACTTACTCTTAACCATATTTCTTATAGTCGAGTTATGATCAATAAGTACTTGGGAAACTTGACATTGGAAGAATGGTTTTGCAATCCTCTCAAGGAAAAAAATGCTTCTATAATTGGGAGGCATTCATTGCAGCCTTTCCACTAATTGGACCTTGGGTGGTCTAGAGGATTGGAAACAAGATAGAACTGTGAATTGGTGAGGACCCATGGATGGAAGATGATGGCCATTGTATATTATCCAAATACATGGACAAACAAATCCATGATTGGGGCATAGTCTCTCTATGTGGAGTGAAAAATCCTATTCATGCGGGTATAGGAAGACAAGGATGGAATTTTATGGAATCTCTTCCATTAGAAGGAACAATCATAGAAGAATGATCCTTGTATGCTGACCCTTCTAAGTATCAACTTCATCAAGCTATATGAGGAGGTGGACGAATCCTTATGTTAGGTGTTGAATCCATCCACCAGTACCTTTACGAATAAGCAAGGATATAAAGCCTAAAAAAAATAGTTTCACCAAAGTTAAAGCATGGTGGTGGAAATCTATTTGGAAGTAATTGGGAATTATGAAATCAAATATATTTCTCAAGGTACATCTCTCCAATAAGATGTTGATGTGGGACAATGGATTAAATCATGACTAGATTGTCCTAAATCCATGTGCACTATATAAGTCCAACAAGAAATCTAAAGGCCACCTCTTTATCTCATTCCCGTATATGATCAAAGTATGTTCTTTAGTAGAGAGCCATTTTAAGCCTAATGTCAATTGGAATTGTATTTCTTGTTAATTTTTCTTAACTACTTAGATGATACTGTGAAACAATTTACAATAGTAGGATCACTAAAAGAAAATCAAGCACAACAACACAAAGAACACAAAGATTTTCGTTGGGGAAACCATAAGGGAGAAAACACCGCAAAATTTCCTCAGTATATAACTCAACCAAGACAATGTAAAACCCCATGATAACTTATCCTCTGTCTCTCACACTTCTTCTTCTCTCTCTACCAAACTTGCTTGAGTGAAAAGTTTACAAAATGAATGAGGTGCATCACCTATTTATATGTATCAATTGAGTAACTTAATTACTAACTAGGATGACCAGGTTCTCTAATTAGGTCCGACCTACCTAGGAAAACTCGAAATAATTTTTATAAAATACTTTTGTGGGTACTATTTCCCTGAATCACAATGAAGGTTTTACCTCATGAATTTTACATGACCAATTACATCAAGGACATCTACGAATGGAGAAATAACAATAATAAAAATAGAATATCTTTCAAAGTTACATTATTTTAACACTCCCTCTTAACTAGGAAGGTATTCTTCATCAGGAACAACAACGAAAACAACTATACAACTGACTGGTGAATCTCTATATGTCATTGGAAGTTTTGGAACAACATCATACATATTCATCATCAATCTGGAACTACATTATCATCAACATCATTAGTATTTGGATACTGGGATATCATTATCATCATCAATATGTGAGTAATGGGACATCATCATCATATGGAGCATCACTAGTATATGGATACTGAGGCATCATCATATGCAACATCTGTTTTTGAATATTTGATCATCATCTGCAACATCAATATGTGAATATTGAATCATCATCTGCAATATCAATATGTGAATACTAGATCATCATTTGCAACATCAGTATGTGAACACTGGATCATCACCTGCAACATCAATATGTTAATATTGGAACACCATATGCAACATCAGTATGTGAATATTGGATCATCATTTTCAACATTAGTATGTAAATATTGGAACAAAAACAACATTGTTAGCATGTTAGTGCTAAATCAACATCATAAACAAATAAATGTTATATCATCATCTGCATCATCATCATAGAGGTGTTGAAGCAACATGATCATCATCAACATAGAAATGTTGAAACAACATCATCATCAACATCATAAAAATGATGAAACAACATCTTCATCATCAACATAGAAATGTTGAAACAACATCGTCATCATCAAAATAGAAATGTTGTAATCAACATAGAGTTTTGGAATCTCATCGTTTTCATTAGCATGGAAATGTTGGTATTAGCACATAGAGCTAGCATCTCATCATCTTCATCATCATGGAAATGTTAATATTAGCATAGAGTGATGGCATCTCATTGTCTTCATCAACATGGAAATGTCGGTATCAACACATAGTGTTGGCATCTCATTGTCTTTCCCTTAGGACATATGAACCCCTGTCATGGAGGGTTCTTTGGTAGATCCATTTTTTCTAAATTACTAACCATTTTACGCCAAACAATCCTATTTAGACAGATGGATCTCCCTAGGGACCAAACAATCCTTATATAGCTTACTATCCCTTTTGGGCCAAACAAGCCTATCTAGACATACCCTACCTAGTATGATCTACCATACCAGTGCAACAGGAAACTTACTACGTCTTCCTCGATCCCTCTTTCGAGGGAGGTCCTTTCAAACTACGCCAATCTTGTCTCGAAAGTATTCAAACTTTGCACAAGACAAAGTCTTAGTAAACACATCAGCCACTTGTTCCTCTATAGGAACATACTTGAGCTTCACAACTCCCTTCTACACCATATCCCAGATGTAATGATATCTAATTTTGATATGTTTCAATTTATCAATAAACAAAGGTATTTATTTTATCTTAATACAACTTTGGTTATCATAATGGATATCGGTCACATCTATCTCTGCATCAGATAATCCTTCCAACATATTGCGAATCCATACTGCTTCGCTATAAGATGAACATGTTGCAATGTATTCAACCTCTGCCATGCTAAGTGAAATATTGGATTGCTTTCTACTGAACCATGAGATCATGCCTGATCCCAAACAAAAACAACATCTTGAATTGCTCTTTTTGTCTTCGACACTTCCTGACCAATTTGAATCTATAAATATGTGTTATACGATCTCACCATCTGATGCATATATAAGCCCATAATCCAACGTACCCTTCAGGTACCTCATCACATGTTTTGTTGCCACTAGGTGAATATGTCTAGGTTCCACCATATATTGACTTAGGGTGTTTACAACAAAACATATATCTAACCTTCTATTGATCAAATACATTATTGAACCAATAATCTATTTGTATAAGGTAATATCCACTATCTTCGAAGAATCATCATTCAAAAGTTGCAAGTGTGTTTTCATCGGAGTATTCATAGCCTTACAATCCATCATCCTCTTTAGGAATTCAACGACATATGTTCTTTGGCTTAGGAAAATATTGTTTGGATACTGCCATACTTCAGTACCTAGAGATGGTGGAAAAGTTGAGGCTAAAGAAGACCAAGCATCTGGATCCATACAAAGTATCTTGGTTACATAAAGGACATCAAATTCTGGTGAGTGAACAGTGTGAGGTTGATTTTTAGATAGGTCCATATAAGGACAAGATTCTGTGTGACGTTATGCCAATGGATGTTTGTCATATACTGTTAGGAAGACCGTGGCAATTTGACAAGAAAGTAATTCATGATGGTAGCAGTAACTGTCATATTTTCGATCAGAATGGGATAACCCATGTACTTCACCCTCTACAAGCAGGAAGTACAGCATGGCAGTTAGAAGCTAAGGTTTTGATGTTGTCAGGAAAAGAGTATTTGCAGCAGGTTGAGAAAGCAGAGTTGAACTATGCTGTGGTGTACAAACCAAGAGTGGTGATAGTGAAGACTAATGTGACAGATCTACCTGAGGAGACTCAGGAGATGCTAAGTGAGTATAGAGACATTGTGGTGGATGATTTACCCAATGAACTACCACCAAGGAGGAATATAAGTCATCAGATTGATTTTATTCCAGGAGCTAGTTTACCAAACAAGGAAGCATACAGGTTGACACCTATGGAGAATGAAGAATTGCGGGAGCAAGTCCAAGGATTGGTTTAGAAGAGTCTAAGTCCATGTGTGGTACCAGTAGTATTGACACCCAAGAAGGATGGTGAGTGGAGGATGTGTACTGACTCTAGAGGGATTAACAAGATCACCATTAGATATAGGTTTCCATTACCAAGGATGGATGACATGATGGATTTCCTAAGTGGGGCAACATGCTTTTCAAAACTAGAATTGAAGAGTGGATATCATCAGATAAGGATTAGAGAAGGAGATGAGTGGAAGATAGCCTTCAAGAAAAATGATGGGTTGTACGAGTGGCTGGTCATTCCATTTGGATTGTCCAATGCACCAACTACCTTTATGAGGTTGATGAATCAAGTCTTGAGAGATTTCATATGTAAGTTTGTGATAGTTTACCTTGATGACATTTTGGTTTTCAGCCAAACAGAAGAAGAGTATCTGAAGCATTTGAGGTATGTTTTGGAGAGGCTGCAATAGGAAAAGTTGTTGATAAATGTGAAGAAGGGTACCTTCATGAAGACAGAGCTAGTATATTTGGGTTTTTTTATCTCGAGAGATGGGTTGAAGAAGGATATAGAAAAGGTGCAAGCAATCATTGATTGGCCTTCACCTAGGAACATATTTGAGGTAAGGAGATTTCATGGATTGGCAAGCTTCTATAGGAAATTTATAAATAATTTCAGTGGTATTTGTGTGTCTATTGTTGAGACAATTAAGAAGGATAAACAACCATTTGAATGGATAGCAGAGGATGAAAGGAGATTTCAGTTCTTGAAGAAGAAGGTCACCGAGCAACCAGTATTGAAGTTACCAGTCTTCAACCACCCTTTCCAAGTGAAGTGTGATTCTAGTGGAGTAGCAATCGGAACTGTTCTTAGTCATAAGAATAGGCCTATAGCGTATTTCAGTGAGAAGCTGAATGATGTAAAGAAGAAGTATTCATCTCATGACAAGGAGTTTTATGCTATTATTCAAGCAATGAACCATTGGAGGCATTACTTGATGCCCAGAGAGTTTGTTTTATATTCAAATAGCCATGCATTACAGTACATAATGCAGCAACCTAAGTTGAACCTGAAACATGTCAAGTGGGTAGAGTTCTTACAGAGCTTTAACTTTGTGTTGAAACACATAAGTGGACAGGAAAATAGAGTAGTTGTTGCCTTAAGTAGGAGACTATTGATTATGCAAGAAAAATAGATCCAAGTTTTGGGATTTGAGCATTTGAGAGATTTGTATGAAGCTGACATTGATTTCCGGGAGGCTTACAGGGCTTGTAAGAATCCAGTAGAGGTGGAAAGAGAGCCATGGATGGATTATACACTACAAGAAGGTTTACTCTTTAAAAACAGTAAGTTGTGTATACCAAAGTGTTCTATGAGAGAGAACTTGATACAGGAGAAGCATAATGGAGGAATGGCGGGTCACTTTGGAAGTGATAAAACCGTCGGACACTTGGGTCATTTCTATTTTTGGCCAAGGATGACGTATGAAGTTAAGAAGCTTGTAAGCAGATGCAGATTATGCTAGTATGCTAAGGGGAGAATCCAGAACACAGGATTGTATACACCATTTCCTATTCCAACTAGGCCTTAGGATTCTATGAGTATGGATTTTATCTTGGGCTTACCAAGAACTCAGAGGGGACATGATTCTATATTTGTTGTTGTTGATAGATTCTCTAAGATGGAACACTTAATTCCATGTTACAAGACTAGTGATGCCACACACATTGCTAACTTGTTCTTTGATGAAGTTGTGAAACTACATGGTTTACCTAGAAGCATTGTATTAGACAGAGATGTGAAGTTCATAGGGCATTTTTGGAGAACCTTGTGGAAGAATTTGGGTACCAGACTGAATTTTAGTTCAGCATATCACCCATAGTCTGATGGAAAGACCGAAGTAGTCAATAGGAGTCTGGGAAACATGTTGAGGAGTTTAATTGGGGAAAGTCCTAAGCAGTGGGACATAGTATTAGCTCAAGTCGAGTTTGCATATAATGATTCACCGAACAGGAGTACAGGGATAAGTCCATTTAAAATTCTGTATGGAATGCATCCAAGAGGAGTGTATGAAATTTGTGACTTAGGTCAATTGGAGAAATCAAGTGCTGATGGAGAAGAGTTTGCAACAAGATTCAGTTAGTTGCAGGAGCAAGTGAAAGCAAGATTACAACAAAGTAACTCTAGTTACAAGGTCCGAGCGGATTCTAGAAGGAGCGAAAATAACTATGAAGTGGGAGATTTGGTCTTAGCATATCTTAAGAGAGACAGATTTCCTAAAGGAGAGTATAACAAGCTGAAGATGAAGAAGATTGGACCCTGCAGAACACTCAGGAAGTTTTCAGCAAATGCTTATGAGTTAGAGATGCCTACAGGAGTGGGTATTTCACCAATATTTAATGTAGCATATCTATATCCTTATGTAGCAGGTGACACTAGAACCTTTACAGGAGGTGAAGATCCTACTGAAGACTTACAATGGGTAACACAAATGCGTGTGACACAACCATTGGAAGTTGAGGCCGTTCTCGACACCGAGGTATCAGAGAGTATAAGGAAGAAGGACTATCTAGATTATTTGATCAAGTGGAAGAAGCAACCAACAGAGGAGTCTACTTGGATGAGCGCTGCAGAGATTGAAGCCAAGGGTTTCACTGTAGCTGATCTTATCAATAGGGGTTCATAATTTTCTACCATGCAAGTCTGATGCAGGAGCATCATGGCATGCCAACAATGTGATGAGTTAGTCACATGATGTGGCATATTTTGTAATCATTTTTGTGTTGAATCATAATTTGAAAAGAGGTGTAGGAATCATTGTGGATCATGACTCCCTGCGTGGAGAACAAACTGCCCTTAGTTTTTATAAGACATGGACGTTTTATCATGCATCATAGTAGTTTTTATTTCAGTTGCAGGACCACTCAGGATGGGGTAGCAGTTTTAGTTTAAATAGATCGTTTAGAGATGTAGGAGGGGTTCTACTCTTCGGCATTTAAAATTTCGAGTTTAAAGAGAGAGGGCATACATGTGTCTGATTCTTGTTTGTAAATATTTTGAAGAATCGAAAGGAGAGAGATCCAAGCTATGTGCATTTTCCTTTATTGCTTAATAGAAGGATTAATTGTGTGTCGAGAGGGTTGTTATCCTTTATGCATGTGTTGTGCTGAACTGTGAATCTTGCAAAGCCGGCTTCGACGTTTTCATGAACATTTGTGTATTTCAGCGAAGTGTTGATTTCACCCATCGATTTCTTACTTAAACAGTTGAAGTAGAGAGTAGCTGCATGCATAAGAGTGTTAGGATAAAGTGTCATGAACATTGCAGGCTGCATTGATCAATTTCATGATCAATCGACGCAACCCACAGGTTTTCTTCCTTAACAAGTTTTTGCAGAGAATGAACGGTCAAAATTGAGGCCGCAGATCGAGATCTGACGGTCCTAAAGTATCCCACACCAAGAGTTATGAGGAAGTTAATAGATCCATAGAGATCTGAGAGCCGTATCGAAAAAAAATAAGATCGACAGTCATGGAGAAGGCCGCAAGGATCAAATGGATGAGAAAGTTGCGGGGAAAGATTTGTAGAGGGGAAGTTGCGAGGGAGCAATGTTGGAAAGTTGGCATCCCGCAACCCACATGCGAAAAATATGTTGCGGAAACGAAGTTGCGGAAAGAAATTTAGGTAATCGAGGTCCAGCATTGTGCATCACGCCTACAGAAGGGGAGCTACGGGAAGGCAGTTTTAGAGCAGAATTTGGCCATTGGGATAAATTTGGCAGTCCTACTAAGTGTGGAGAAGCCATTAGATCCTAAAAGTGCTAGTTGGGGTTGATCGAGATTGAACCCCCTGCACCATATTTGATCCTGTGATTTCGAAAGGAAGGATCATCCAAGATGTTGGGACCAATCGTCCTTAGACTTGATCCCATAAATCTGAAAGGAAGGATCGTCTTAAATGTTGATGTGAGTGGGATTGGTCTCATAATTCCGAAAGGAAGGATCGTCTTAAATGTTGATGTCAATGGGCTTGGTCCCGTAATTCCGAAAGGAAGGATCGTCTTAAATGTTGGTGTGAGTGGGCTTGGTCCCATAATTCCGAAAGGAAGGATCGTCTTAAATGTTGATGTGAGTGAGCTTGGTCCCGTAATTCTGAAAAGAAGGATCGTCTTAAATGTTGATGTGAGTGGACTTGATCCTGTAATTCTGAAAGGAAGGATAATCCAAGATGTTGGGACTAATCATCCTTACACTTGATCCCATAATTCCAAAAGGAGGGATCATCTTAAAAGTTGATCTTGATGGGCGTGATCCCGTAATTCCGAAAGGAAGGATCACCCAGGATGTTAGTAGTGGATTCGATCTAGTAATTGCAAAAGGAAGGATTGTCCAGGATGCTAGTGGTGGTCTTGATCCCATAATTCCAAAAGGAATGATCATCCAAGATGTTAGTGTTGGACTTGATCCCATAATTTTGAAAGGAAGGATCATCCAAGACTTTAGTGGTGGACTTGATCCCGTAATTTCGAAAGGAAGGATCGTCTAGGATGTTAGTGGTTGACTTGATCCTATAATTATGAAAGGAAGGATTGTCTAGGATGTTAGTGGTTGAATTGATCCCCTAATTCATAAAGGAATGATCGTCCTATGTATGTATGTGTTAATTGTGATTAGTATTGGTATCTCTACAAAGACTTGATCCCATAATTCCAAAAGGAAGGATAATTTGAGTACCATAGGTGTGTTTTCCATGATCCCATAATTACGAAAGGAAGGATCATGTTGGTTGTTGTTACACCTACCATAGATGATGTTACTCTAGCCTTGAGCTATTGATGATGATGTTGTTATTCCTGTCACATGTGTTGTTGTTATTCCATATTTATGACGATGATCAAACCTCATGATGCCATTGTTGTTATTCCAGCCTTATGCTTATGAGCCAACCTTGTGCTATCATTATTGTTTTTATTCCAGCTTTATGCTGATGATCCAATCTCATGTTTTCATTGTTAGTGATGTGTCATTTTTTATACCGAAGATGTTGATACTTTAGCTTTGTACTGAATATGATGATGATGATGATGTTCCAGCAGTTTTATGTTGATGCAAATGATGATGATGCTCCTCCTCATGATGCATATGATGATGTTCCAACAGACGATGATGCTCCAGATCCATGCAACAGGTGATGCCCCAGATCCATGTTGCAGATTACAATGCTCTAGCTCCGTGCTGCTAAATATGTTCTAGTTCCATGTTGCAGATGATGATGCCCAATTCCATGTTGCACATGATGATACTCTAGCTCTGTGCTGAAGATGATGATGTTGTTCATAATAAGGGGGAGTGTTGAAAAAATGTATCTTCAAGAAATATTCTACTTGTACTTCACATTATTATTATTCCTCCGGTAGATGTTACTAATGTAAAAGGTCATGTAAAAGTCAAGAGGTAAACCCTCTGTTGTAAATCGAGTCAATAGCACCCATAAAAGAATATTATAATTATTATTGTGAGTTTAGCTAGGTAGGTTGACCCTGTTAATTGGACAGGTAGACCCAGTTAGGGTAAAATGTCAGTTGGGAAACTATTATAAAGTGAGGCACCCTCCCTCATTTATACACACTCAGTCACTCATGTATTGCATAAGAGAGAGAAAGAAGGAAGTACAGAGAAGGAGGAGGACAAGTATAATTGGTGTTTTGGATCTTATGCTTGGTATTGTGCCCCTCTCTCTCTTATATGAGACCCTGTTCTTTGGTCATTTCATTCTGGTAATCTATATTGAGGAATTTTTGTTATATTTTTCCCTTTTGGGTTTCCCAGGGTAAATTTGTGTGTACCTTGTCATGTTGTGCTTGTCTCTCTTTTAGTGAGCCTATTGCATATGGTTATGATGCTAAAAGTTTAAATATCTAGTATAACCATTAGAAACTTAACACAACCAGTCCCATGCTCCAATAATTGCATGAGGTGGATTTTCCGACCAACCCCACACATGCATTCAATGATTGGAAAATAGTAAAAATGGGAGATAATTGGCTTATTCAAGGAACATGACAGAATCTGGGTGAGTTCTTAAGTTGACACTTGGGAGCAAGGGTGTGGTCTCCCATAGGCCCCCTTTCCTCTTCCCCTTTGGTGGAATCATATCCCCTTTGGTTCTCTTTACACACTGGCATGTTGGACCATTTTATTATTTATGCACACAATATTTACATCTATTTTGAGTTAGCAATACAAGCCAACAATATGGTCCAAATAACAATATTTACATCATGCATGCCTAGCCATTCACTAGTCAAACCTTGGCCTTGAGCTTTGCACTAGCAATTCCTACTAGCATAATTACATCATTTAGATAAATTTCATTAAATACATTCCAAGACAAAACTAGGGGTGTTACATTGAAAGAGGACAAAAAGAGGGCATTAAGAAAAGAGCTAAATAGGAAATTAAAATGAAAGAAAAGAGCTAAATAGAAAAGAGGGTGTTACTAGTCAAACCTTGGCCTTGAGCTTTGCACTAGCAATTCCTACTAGCATAATTACATCATTTAGATAAATTTCATTAAATACATTCCAAGACAAAACTAGGGGTGTTACATTGAAAGAGGACAAAAAGAGGGCATTAAGAAAAGAGCTAAATAGGAAATTAAAATGAAAGTTTTATTCAATGCTAAAGTCAACGCAAAATAGAGGGAGCAAAATTGGAAGCTAAACTAGGATTTTTTTGGCACTAAAAGTGGTGTTATTTAGCGTTGACTTTAGTATTGGGGTGGTGTAGAAGGTGCAAAAAATTCCAATAATAGTGCCATCCCGATAAAAGGTGCAAACGTTTCCAAAAATATGAAGAAAAATTCATTAAAACAATCATGGGAAGCAAAAAAAGGAGTTGATCACAGGGATTTGTTGTAGTGCATGTTGATGTGTATCTTGATAGAATATTATTCATAGAGAATTATTCAAACTGTTCTATCCTCCAATATTGTTGGACTGGCCCTCAATGTTTTAATAAAAAACATGTATTATTTTTATGCTAGACTCCAAAACAAAAAGGAATAAACAAGATTTTATCCTAACGCATTCCCAAGCGTCTATTATATTTATATTTATATTTTAAATTAAGAATTCAACTTGAGGCCTATGTATAAAATGAATATTAAGATTGATGGTTGAGACCTATGCATGGAATGGCTACTTCATTTTTTCATCTTAAACTGTGCATCCTCAAGTGGGTTTTGTTTCTAACTTCAATGGATGGCCTGTGAAATCGAGCCATGCTTGAGTGCAAAAGATTCAAACCTGTTACGTTTGAATTATTTCAAGCTATTTTCTCTTTTTCGTTTGTGTATTAAATATCATTCCCTTGAATTGTGTTGGCAATTATCATGATTTTTATGTAGGGCCTTCAAATATAAATTAAAATTTGGAGAGGAAACGTGTTTCTATGTGTTGGTACATATATACATGGCTCTTAAGGTGTAGAAGAGTGTGCAACATTATGCAGAAGTAGTTATGGATGAGATCAACATCTTGAAGGAAATTGTCGAAGGAGATCTAAAGGATACAAAGGGTGTTGTGAAATTTGTAGACAATTTCAAGCACATTGGACCCAATGAAAAAAATGTTTGTATGATTTTTGAGTAATTGGGTGACATCTTGTTTCCTTTGATTATATATACTTGCTACAGAGGGGTTCCCTTGGACATTGCTTAGGAACTCTACGTCACTATTTTAGTAGCATTAGATTATTTTCATCGAGAATTTTCAATTATTCAAATTGATTTAAAGACTTAGAACATTCTTCTATGCTCTTCTATTTATACATCAAAATATGGAGATCCACCCCTACTTTCTCCTATTATTGATAAGCCAAACCTATTTTGAGGTCTTTCAGTACGAAGGGCATGGTTAATGGATCCATCTAAAAGACTGATAAAATAAACTAGAGAGAAAGGATAAGAGGGATACAAACAACTATGAGAGTAATGCTATATCTCGAGAAAAGGAATTAGATTATGCTAATGCATTCTAGGGAAACATAAACAATGGACAAACTAGTGTTACAAAGACAAAAACCATTCCCTCTGCAAAAATGGATATCCAAGATAGATAATACAAATACACTGGACACCTAAAATAAATTCACCTGCAATCAAACTCAACCTATAATCCTTTTCTTCACCTCTCAGCCATGTCCAAAAATCATTACAGAAATTTTGATCCCAACATAAAGCAGCAAAAGCTTTGAAATTAAAAATTCTCTGGGAGGATGCATAATGTGTTTAAATATTTGCGGGAGCAGAAGAATTGGGAACTGAAGTAATTTCCTAGGTGTTGGACATGATGGTGGTGGAGTTCAATGCAAATTTCAATGTTATATGCATGGGAGATGGCAACCCGTTCATTGAGTGGGAGGTATCTAGAAGGGGGTCACCAAAGTTCGGGAGCCATCTAGTCGTCGTTGTGGGAGGTCACATCACCGAGAACCGCTTGCCGAGCACATGCTAGAAAAGGTGTATTAAGTTGTTTTTTTATACTATGCCTTAGAAGTATATATACAATTAATACTAATATTAGATAAACATATATTTTAAAAAATTAGATTACTATTTTTAAATATACAAGTATATATACAATTAATGCTAATATTAGATAAGCATATCTTTAAAAAATAATAGATGTTTGTTTTTAAATATATATGTAAATTAATCTAATTTGAATTGGATTTGATCACGTACTATCTATTTTGCTTGTGGTACTAGTCAACCAAGATCGTGTCTTTTTCTTGAGAAAACCAAGTCACAAACATTCATATTCTATAATGAAGCATATTAAAACATTCCGTGTTCTTTTAAAATATACATATAATATGCATTCCCTCTTTTTTAAAAGATACATATGCTTCTGTATCATTGTTTATAGATTTTGTATTTTTTTAATGTTATATTTTGCAATGAAACATAAGAAAGAAACCTTTATTTGTTTAAACATATATTGATAAAATAATGTTTTTTATCACAAAATTGATAGATATTTTTCAAAGCACAATGGAAAGGGAAATTAGATAACAAAAACATGGGATTAATCTAGAATTGATGGTTAGGTGGAGAAGTGATTAATCTAGAATTGATGGTTAGGTGGAAAAGTGTTTAAAGTAATATTTGTCCCATTCAAATGGACTATCATGTAGCAAGTAGAATGCTATTAAATAACATCGAAATTGGTATAATTTTGATCACAACAATTAAGGAATAAATATATTTGTCAGTATAATTTGAATTTAATTTATATATTTATAAAAATAGGTATACAATTCCATATGAAAGGTGAGGTCAACAATTAAAGACTAAAACAATTCTAAACTTGGGGCTCAAGCAGGACTCTATGGTTTTAAAGATCTCATGTTCTAAACATGACCTGTTAAGATATTTTCATTAACCACTTACTACCCAAAAGGTACAAGATAGTCATTATTAAAACAACAAACGAGAACACATAGGAATAGATGAAGAATAACCAAACACAAATATGTGATGGAATATGTTGCACCCACATTTTCTCATAATATATTTTACATGCATTACAAACCATAGGGGCGAAAACATTACTAAGAGCATCAAATTTTCACTTTATTCAACCTGTGAGAATTGATGTGGCTTAGGATAAGGTTCAAGAGGTATTAAAAGAGTTATTTTTATGAATCCTTGTTATCTTTAGCACGAAGTGAATAAGGATTAAGATATGCCACCAAATCGTTATGGAAAAGGCCTTGATGAAATCAATCAATCTCCATGCCAAGATTACATAGAGTCTGAAAATTTACTTGGCATTATATCTCACCCAAAAAAATGCATTTAACGTACATGAATACAAACTCTTAAACTCACTTTTATAATGAAACCTATATAAATAGTTACATTTAAGCGTTAGTGGTTACATCAATCCACAATATACATTTGAACACGAAATCTTAAACTTACTCTTATAAGAACACCCACAAGGTTAGTTACATCTAAACATTAGCTGTTACACCCATAATTACATCAAAACATTAGTAGTTACACCCACAACATGTTATTTCTACTCTAAGCCAAGTAAGTACATACACTCTTCTATGCAAATAAGCTGGTCAATGCTTATATGCCACCAAATCATTATGAAAAAGGCCTTGATCAAATCAATCAATCTGCATGCAAAGATTACATAGTGTTTGAAAACTTACTTAGCATTTATTTCAATCAAAAAAATACATTTAACATACATGAATACAAACTCTTAAACTCACTTTTATGAGGAAACCTATATAAATAGGTACATTTAAGCGTTAGTAGTTACATCAATCCACAAGATACATTTGAACACTAACTCTTAAACTCACTCTTATAAAAAAAACCACAATAACTAGTTACATCTAAGTATTAGTAGTTACACTCACAATAATTACATCAAAACATTGGTAGTTGCACCCACAATAATTACATCAAAACATTAGTAGTTATACCCACAACATGTTTTTCTATTCTAAGCCAAGTACTTACATACATTTTTCTATGTAAATTCATGCAAATAGTTAAGGTGAGTGGAGACTCTCTTCCTTTAAATGATTTTCAACCTCCACATAAGTTGGTCAATGTTTATATATATTTTTAAAACAAACAATAATTTTTATTTTTATTTTAAGCTTGTCAATATAGATATATAGATATATAGATATATATATATATATATATTTGTAAGTTGCATAGATATATTATATTACTAAGGCAACAAAATTATATAAAGAAAACTTGGCTACCTGAGGTTGAAGGAGGCAAAACCCCTCCAGAGCCTCTCAAAAAATACTAGCCTTTTGACCGCGTTCACAATAAAGATGTCCATGACTAAGAGACTTAGTTACAGTAATCGATAATAGACACTACTAGCTCATATATAAGAGCGAAGTCGAATATTTTCTAAACAGAAGTAAAAACAGACAGTATCATGAGAAATACTTAAACTTAACCAAAAACCACCAGAAACTTGACCAAAAACCTGGTAGGAACGATCATTTAAACTATAGGGGTTTCTTCAGTGATGGGGCAGGCCTAGCGTTCTTCCTGTGACAGAGTGGGCGAAGTGGTGGTGGCATTCGGTGATGGAGAAAGAGAATGCGGCTGATGAATCCTTCAAACGCTTGAGGAGAGGCTCCATAGTAGACGAATTGGAAAATGTTTAACACTGGGCGCTTTCGTAGAGCATCTAGTTGCGTTGTCGCTTCCACCAAGACTATTGAGAGCCCGGCCACCAGATTCACTGCCACTAGCACCACCACCCTGAGCACACCCCCCCCCCCCCCCCCCCCC
>LPNX011168059.1:99928-169518 GCA_001517045.1 Pseudotsuga menziesii
GAGTTGGGCGTTAATCTCTGCAATTTTAGCTTTCATGGAGTGAACAACTATCCGAGCCTCAGACCAATTACTGAGCATGTCCTCTGCCAGGTTACAGAGCATGTTCTTCAGCATCCAATAATGGTTTATTTGACTGCCCTCCTCACCTGTCAAGAGCTTGTGGTTGAGGACCTGATTCTCCCACGCTTCCACCAAAACACGGATGCGCAGAGAGATGTGAGGTTCATAGTCCATCGGGGTCTGAACACTGCAACCCCTCTGGGATTTGCCCCATCCCGAGCTAGCTTGTCTAGGAGTTCCTCTCTGTCGGGACATGGCTGCCAACCTGAGCCTGAAACCAATACGCAGAGGAGCGTTCTTACCTGTACTGAACCTGGAGCGCACTGAAACAAAGACTCTGCAAACCTCTCGCCGCACTACAAACCCAACAACGCTTCTAGCCAAGGCATTAAACTCGACCTCATTCTAAATAAGACGCCTGTCATTCCACGTACCTCCAAACATTAACCATCGTTGTAGAGCCATGATAGGAGGACGGACCTTCGCCAGCCCGGTTCGAATGAGCCGAAGTGGCCGAGGAAACTTCTCCCACGCGTAAAGAACCTTGCATATGCTGAAGAGGTGCGCTGTCTGGCTGGGTGTCCAAAGAAGTGACACGTACTCTTTGCGGTGGTCGAAAAGAGGGATGGATGTCGTTGGTGTTATCACCCTCATCTGAGCATATATATATTTAAACCATAAATTTGGTTTTAACCTAGTCAATGTATATATATATATTTAATATATATTTTTAATTTAAACCATAAATTTAATTTTACGCTGGTTAATGTATATTTATGTATATTTTTAAATTAAAAAATAATTTTGATTTTAGATATAGATAGATTTATCGTTTCACAATAAAAATAAATAAATAACAGTAATTAAGAGGATATGAAAAATGGAGAGAGCACCCTAGTGCCCACTCGAGGTATCATTTACATCTATGTTTGACTCATCTGTGTCGTTAGAGTGAATCACAATCCATGTAGCATTTGCAGTTGTGTTTAACTTGTGTGTGCCCTTAGATGGGCTCACGATCCATGTATAGATATGGCAGCATTTAATGAATTTTTGTTTCATAAAAACATGGTATAGATATGAAAAAGTAAGGACGATGTGGGAATCGGAACACCCAACAATCATAAGCGTGTCGACACCAAAAACGGTAGCAAATCGTGATTCTATCTAGAGGCCGGATCTCTCTATATATATACAATTTGGTTTGTTTTCATCAATCAAACATTTCCATTTCTTACATTCACTCTCGCGTTTCCTCTGATCTAAAGGAAATAAGCTGCCGCATATCGGAATAGGAAGTCTAAGGTGTTATCTTATATATACAGTTTGGTTTGTTTTCATCAATCAAACATTTCCATTTCTTACATTCACTCTCGGGTATACTGTGATCTAAAGGAGATAAGCAGCCGCATATCGGAACAGGAAGTCGAAGGTGTTTTCTTATATTCACTATCGGGTATCGTCTGATCTAAAGGAGATAAGCTGCAGCATATCGGAATAGGAAGCGAAGGTGTTTGGTGTTTGGATAAGAGCAGAATATCTCTACTTTGTTGCTTGAGAGCTTCACATGGCAAATGATGGGAATGCAGGTGAAGGCGTTGCAAGAAACAATTCATTCCCTGGAAGAAACGGTGAAAACCCAAATATTCAGAATAGCACTATGATGATACAGAGGCAAGGGCATGATGGGCCTGCAGGTGAAAGTGTTGCAGGAAACAACTCATACCGGCCTGGAAACGGTGAAAATCCAAATATCCAGAATAGCAATTTGATGATACAGGGGCAGGGGCAAGATCAAGAACATGGCCGAGTCCCATATGTATATAATCAGGCCGCATGGTACCCTGGTGCTGCCAGTAATATGTTGTATGCCCAGCAAGAATACCCTTATCCTAATCCGCCGCCTGCAATGGACATGAACATGAATATGAATGGCTATTATTTCAACGACCCTGGCACTCAGTATGGTATTGATTATATTCACAATGACTATTATTATCACCCACCCATTGATGGCTTTTATCCATTTCAACCACAACCACAATTGCCAATACAACCTCAACCCGGACCACAGCCAGATTACCCATATCCCATTCTACAGCCTGCAACGATTATGAACATGAATATGAATGGGTATAACGATCACGGCTATTATTTCAACGAATTTGATGGTTATTTCTATTTTTATCATCCACCCACTGATGGTTTTTATCCATTGAATCCACAACCACAATTCCATGTACAACCCCAACCGGTATTAGACGGCGCAGGAAGAAGACCAGGCTCCAGCAGAAGGTATTCCAGTAATACTCTTCAAGAAGCAGGGAGAGCCAGAGCCAAAGGCAGAGGGACAGGGAGAGTGTTGAGGGACATTAATCATAATAAAAATAAATCATTGCCCCAAGTTATGGGCAACATTGGAGAACTATTGATGAGAATGAGAATCAACGAGGGCGAAAGTTCCAGCCAACTTGAAGGCCAAGGCCGTGTAGAACCTAACGAGCATGCAAATCCAGATGTAGCCAGCAGAGAGTATTCCAATGCCAAGTTTTTTGTTATACGGTCTTATAGTTGGGAGAACGTGGTAAGTAGTATTAAACACAGCGTGTGGACAAGCACCCACAGGGGAAATCAAATACTAAATGCAGCTTACACTGAAGCCCGTGCAGATGAGCACAGTGTAAATGTTGTTTTCTTATTCTTCTCGGTAATCTTATAACTTTTCTCCTGTCAATACTTATTTTCTTAATAAATAGATCTATCAATTGCTGGTGTATTGCATTAACATAATCAAATTCTGAATCTAAAAGAGCTAATATTGGGTGCGAGGATATGCAGGTGACAGGAAGTGAGAATTTCTGTGGCGTTGCTGAAATGGATGGGCCCGTAGATTTTGAAACGTCCTCAGATTGTTGGGATCGCCATTGGAAAGGACAATTTCCGGTGAAATGGCACATTACAAAGGATGTGCCCTACAGTCAATTCAAGCATATTACTTTTAATAATGCGGAAAACCCAAACGAGAGATCGATTATATATTGTCGAGACACCCAACAGGTAAATATTGTTCATTCCATCTTCCTAAAAGTATTTTGCTTCTCTTCATCGAATTATATTAGAAAATGGACGGATGCAGGCTGGTTCTAGAGTAGAGTAGATTCGATTACAATATTGAAGAATGGATCTATGATTAACAATATTTGTCTATTGGGAATACGCTTGCATTCAGGTAGAATTCGAAAAAGGCGTGGAAATGCTGAACATATTTGACAAATATGTTTCGACTGCATCAACAAAACAACAACAGTCACTACTACATCCATCTGCATCAGATCAACAAGAACCTCAATCTGGTGCAGGTCAACAAGAAGAACAAGCAAAGGCACCACGTCGACAAGAAGAAGTAGAACAAAACAACCCCAGTGAAAAGCTTGCTGTAGACACTGATCATGAGACTACGCAAGTGAACGATGACAACACTGGTGATAGCAACGAAAACAATCCTTAATTCATTAGTGTTGCTCTGTTATTAGCCTAGGGTAGGGTCGGGTGAGGTGGGTGGGGCCTTCAAATTCATTAGTGTTGCTGTGTTATTCGCCTAGGGTGGGTTATTAGCCTAGGGTAGGGTGGGGTGGCTAGGGCCTTCAAATTCATTAGTATTGCTGTGTTTTAGGCTAAGGTAAGGTGGGGTGGGGTCTTCTAATTCATTAATGATGTTGTATTATTATTTTTTAAATATGGGAACAGCAATCTCCCAAAGGTATATCTAATAGTTAGTATTTTTTATTTTTTATTTATTAAAGGGTGGGGGCTGTTTGCCTAGGCCGGTCTCCACCATTTATATATATATATATTATTTATAACCAAATATAGTTTTAAAAAAAAACATTATTATTAATTATGTTTTTTTATATTATTTTTTATTTTTTTATAATATTTTATTTATGTTTTTATTCTATATTTTATATGTTTTTAATTTATTTATATTGATAAATAAATATGCTTATTAATATGATGTTGAATTCAAAGACTTTTAATTTAAAAACTGTTTAATATTAATTTTTTTTTGTATGTTAGTTTTTCACTTTAATTTTTTTGCTTTACATTAATGCTACATAGTTTCTTTTATGTATATATATTTTATATTTTTTAATCTGTATATTTATTTTTATATATTTTATATCTTTTTAATTTGTATATTTATTTATATAGATAAATATGTTTAATTAATATGATTTTGAATTCAAAGATCTAATTCACATATTTAAATGCAATGAATTTTAATTTGAAAACAGTTTAATATCAATTTTATTCAGTGTTAGTTTTTCATTTTCATTTTTTTGTTTTACATTAACATAAAAATATATGTAATAGTATAAACATATATATTTTATAGTATAGCATTGAAGGATGAAAAAAAAAAGTTATAATACTTTCAAAATGATGATAATGGTATATATTCATTTATTACAAATTGTTATATAAAACATAAATTTAATTAAATTGGTTTGGGTTGAGGTTCATTTTCAAAATGATGATAATGGTATATATTTATTTAATACAAATGATTATATAAAACATAAATGTAATTATATTGGTTTGGCATGAGGTTCATTCTCACGTAGGTTTATGTTTATGTTTATGTTTCTTCCTTGATTCTAGGATAAAGCTAGTTCTTTCTAGTGAAAAATTTAATAATTTGAATATAAATTATATAATATCCATTCAAGTTTATATTCAATATTTAATAATAATTAATTTCAAAAAAAGAGAATTCTTTAAGTAAAGTATCAATTAAAGGATCTCCAAATCATTAAAAATTGAAGAAATAGTATCTTTGCTTTTAGTTGAAGGGGATAGTATAAATGACAATACTTTATATTAATAAGTTATACATTGGAATTAAGCTATATATTATCGATTATATGATTATGAACAATAATATTACAATATAGTGGGAATATAAGATTAATACATCAAAAGTGATCATATGGAAAAGTGGATTTGTAAAATATATATTGAATATTGATTTGGATTTGATTTTGGAAAAAACAAATTGGAAAAAATAAAACAAAATATAAAAAATTATTTTATATGTTTTCCTTACATTGTTTTCAAACTTTAAGTTATCAAGTTCTTGTCAAGAAAAACTTGTTCCCAAAATTGGTAAGCTGAAATATGTTCGTTGTTCAAAATACAACCCAATAGAGCACAAAGAAAAACATATAATCCTGTAATATGTTCATAAAGAGTGATATAGTAGTGTAGTTGTGACATAAAGTTCGAAATAAAAGTAAAAAGATCATTCTATGAATGGTATGTGATAGAACTCCTGAGTAGTACCCTCTCTATGTTTTTTGATCTTCCATTGGCCCTTGTTCATCGACAACCCCTCCTTCGAGGCCTTGTTGGCCTCCCCTTTGTTTTCCCTGTAAACATGTCAGCAAGAGAAGGAAACAAAAGACTCTTAGAACCTATTTAGCAGACAATAAGATACTGGCAAGTGTAATATTCTTGCATTGTTGTGTCACATTAATCCAATTTACAACATTCATAGTCACCCATGAAATTTAAATTTCTACAGCCTTTCTCTGCTGCAAAGACCAAGAGAAGTTTAAGGCTCATGGGTTCAACAAAAATTTTATTGGCTTCCCCTAAATCTGCCACCAATTCATAGAAATATGTCTCGGTAAGAAATAGAAGAGCCCCACCACCAGAGATATTATCTTGTGCTGCCCAATCAATAAAAACCATAGCACTAATTTGTCCAATTCAACATCCAATGCATCCCTTTGTCTGGTAGATATGATATATTGGGGAAAGGCACTCAAAAAGCTGCAAGAGAGGCTTGTTGTTATTGCTAAAGTGTGGCCCTCCTAGAAACATGGCACCCCCAGTGTCTTTGAGCATTCCGACCAAACAACTTTGATAAAGGCACATTGCTTAAAAAGATGTAGAACCATCTCGCCCTCTACACTGCAAAGCATACACCAGTTGGGCCCTTGAAAACATATTTTCTAAAGATTGTCCCAGGTTGGAACCTTGTTCTCCAGTGCACACCACATGAAGAGCCTATTTTTTGGTGGGCTATTGATTTTCCACAGTTTCTTCCACCACCAAAACGGATCCCTTCATAGACCATCTACACTAAGTTTTAAGTAATCAACCTTTGGAGTGTAGCAACCGAGGGGATCAACATCGTAGACGAGTTCATCCTCCCTATCCCTTAACGGAATTAGTTCCATATTCAAATCTCCAATATAACATGTCAATTCCCCTTCATCAATATATGTTAACCCAAAAGAAGAAGATAGTCTCCATGACAGAAACCATAAATTCTCTTGAATAGGGGTTGCAAGTTGGTAGAGGTAGAAAATGTCTCTCTCTCTAGTTTCCTCCATCGTGTGGCTAGGAAGTATGTGTTGTTGTGCAGTGTCGGCCCATGGATCCTTACTAACCCTTAATTTCCTGTCATCCCCCACTTTCCAAGCTAGGTTGTTTTCAAGAAAACTGAAGGATTGCACCACAACTTTCTAAATCATAGAGCCTCCTGCATGGGATTTCCTGGGATTCCTATACCCTACTAAGTTCAAGGGTCTCTTCAGCCGAGGGCATGTGATAAGTTAGGGTTTATTTCCTCTCATTAATATCCATCCTAGTTTCTTTGGAGAATAGAACCAATATGTCTAGAGGAGTATTAATGTCCCTCACCGTCGTTGTGCAGAAAATGAGGAAATCATCCACAAACAGGAGGCGAGTTAAATGAAGATCATCGCCCACCACCCTGCCAGGGATAAAAATAAAAAACTTACCAGCAATAACACCTGGAAACATACCAACAGTAAAAACTCTTAAAAAAAAAAATCAATGATCTTATGTATAATAAATCATTAGAATGTTTTTTTAGTGAATTCATGGGAAATTTTCAAAACTATATTTTATAATATATTGAACACTTTCATAGCTCTCGTGGCAAGCTTCACATATTAAAATGCAATGAATTTTTAATTCGAAATATCAATTGTTTCCTATTGTGTTGGTTTTCACTTTAATTTATTTGTTTTACATTAATGCTGCATTGTTTTTTAAATATATGTTAAGAGTATAGTATTAAAGAAAATATGATTTTATCATACTTATAAAATGATAATAATGATATATATTTATCTAGTATAAGTTATTATATAAAACATAAATTTAATTATATTATTTATATAAAACATAAATTTAATTATATTATTTAAAACATAAATTTAATTATATTGGTTTAGGTTGAGGTCTATCCTCAAGTATGTGTATGTTTCACTTTTGATTATATGATAAGTATCCGAAGCTTTTTTTAAAAATTAATAATTTGAATATATATTACATCATATTTATTCATATTTATATTTAATGTTTAATAATAATTAATTTCTTTTAAAATTCTTCGACAGTAAAGTATTAATTAAATGACGTCCAAATTATAGAAAATGGAAGAAATGGTATCCGTGAGTAGTAATTGAAGTGCAAGTTCCATAATAGTTATTATAAATTGGAAAATACTGTATATTCATGATTTGATACATTAGAATTAAGATATATATTAAAGATTATATGATTATGAACAATAATATTATAATATAGTGGGATTATTAAAATTAATAGATCAAAAGTGATTATATTTAAAAGTAGATTTGTAAAATATATATTAAAAAATGGTTTGGATATGATTTTGGTAAAAAAAACTGAAAAAAAATTTAAAAAATAAAATATAATAAATTATTTTTTAAGTTCCTATAAATGTTAAAGATTTAAATGAAAGAGATATTACATATAAAAAAAATGAAAAAAACTAAAAACATAATAAAACACTATAAGCTTTTGCTTAGATGATGAATGGATGTAGCTTAAGGCACTCTTCGTGAGTACTAACACAATGTAAATATTTCCCATGGCAAGATATAAATATAAAATAGTATCATGGATCTATAATAGACTTTACAAATGAATGATGAATAAAGTCCCAAAGTACCTTGGGAACATCCGTCTTTATCCACATGGACATCCAATGTGACAATCATCATCCATACTATCAATTTAAATTTAATATTTGTATAATTTATCTCATTTGGACCTTGTGGATTAGCAATACAACTTTCCATGAACACTTGCCTCTTAAATTATTAACATTGGTATTCAAGTTTTGTTCTATTAAGAGGTTTTCTAATGCATATGTCTCATTTTAATTGCACTTAACATGTTAATCCATGCTAGATAAATAAGTGTGAGATTGTATATATAGTAATTGTCATTTAAAATGCATATTAAATAAGAATGTTATTTTCACATGATTATCATAAAGTGAAAAAAATTCAAAATTACGTATAAAATATAAAGTCTAAAAAATACTCATCATAAAGTCCATATATAAAATACAAAAAAAATACACGGATATACATACATTTATATATAGTACAAATTAAAAAAAGTATTTTACTTTCAATCAAGAAGAAATGCTTTAGTATTCAAAGATTGGTGTGCAATGACTAGGAGCGAGAGAGAGAGGCAGGAGGTTTCACGGTGGCTGCAAGTTGTAGGGATTCTCGGTTTCCGAGGGAGGGGCCAAACCCTGTACCTCCGACTGTGGGGGAGGGTCCTAGGATGAGTGAGCCCACGAATGGTGGGGAAAATCCCCCTGTTCAGAGCTCAGATATGGAAATCGAGAAAGGTAAAGGAAAATGGAAAACACTCGATACCCATATCGGGAAGGATGGAGAAGGTACGAGTGGAACCAATAAAGAAACCACGGTGAAAGGAGAGAACAGAAAAGCAGGGCAATGTGTGCCAAAATCGATGATTGTACCAAAGCTTCAGATTAAATCGGATTGCATAAGGGAAGACATCAACTACATGAAGGAGAAAGCACTCATTGGTAAATTTGTAGGGATCTGTCCCACTCAGAAGACCTTAGTGTGGTGGATAAACGCCATCTGGAAACCACAAGGCCATTATGATTTGCAACTGGGAGCAAAAGGATTCTTCACAGCTATCTTCTTTGATGAAGAGGACAGAACCAAAATATTTAAGAAAGGGCCTTATTTCTTTAATTATGCTGGTCTTTTCTTAAGACCGTGGAAAGAAATATTTAATCCACACAAGGAAAATCTCACAATAGCCTCGGTCTGGATCAGAATGTACTCCCTTCCTACAGAGTACTAGACAAAAGAAATCCTGATGGACATTGGGAACATTCTAGGTAACTTTGTAAAAGTATTAGAGCAAACTCGACAGAGGCGGTACACATCCTATGCCTGTATCTGCATCTATCTTGATATATCACAGGATCTTCCAAATGGAATTGACTTCACATGGGATGATGAGGATTGGTTTCAAGCAATCGACTATAATGAATAGATGTCGTTCAGATGCAAGTGATGTCATGAGCATGGACACTTGCTCTTAGATTGACCGTAGAATAAAAAACCAGGAGGAAAGAAAGATTAAAAAAATCAAGATATCGAGGGGTTTACCAGAGTCCAAAATAAGAAAAGATCATCCCAGAAAACTATGGGCCCTGAAATCTATAAAAAAGTCCAAACTCATAATAGGTTTGAAGTCCTCCAAGAACCCAAATAGACTACCACTCAGCAAGAAGAACAGATTCAAGATCAGAAGATTTAAGAAACCGAACTGAGCATGAAGATCCAGACCCAGGAGGAGCCTTAGGAAATTAAAGAACATGATAATAAGATATCAGAAGTGGAAGAGGAAGAAATGGAGATAGGATATCTTGATTTGGTAGGTATGGAAACAGCATGCTCTAAGAAGGTCCCCAAAAATATCCCTCCACAACAAGTCACATTATTGGAAAAGGCGATAATCAAGAACAAAACGATGAATTTTCTTGGGGTTTCGTCAGATCCCTCAAAGATCCTGATGGAAAAAAGAAAGGGAAAAAAGATAAACGAGGAAGGCATAGTAATGTGCAAAGGATTCAAATGGTAGGGGCACAACTTGTTGCATATGGGAAATATCCTATCATAGATGCGACCCTTTCTCTTGCAAATAAATAAGTTTCCAATGTGGATTACATCCTGGAATATTAGAGGTTGTAACAACACCTTGAATATTCGTCTTCTAAGGAGAAGGATAGAAATGGAAAATACAGGTATAACTTTCTTACAAGAAATTAAATGCTCGGAGGCAGAACTAAAGATTATTGGAGGAAATGTTTGGAGGGGAAGTGAGGCCATTGCAGTGGATGCTAAAGGGGTGGCTAGAGGTATTGGGATTCTTTGGAACCCAAGAGAGGTTTCCCTCTTTGAATTCTCTGCAACTCAGCTCTCTCTATCGGCAGCATTCCATATCTTAGGTACTAGTACCATGGGGTTTATGACTAATGTTTATGGACCTCCTAGAGCAGAATAGAAAGTGCAATTCCTGGACACTTTAGGGGTGCTTAAAAGGACGTCGAAAGGAAAACCATGGATTCTTGGAGGGGACTTCAACTTGGTCAGGAATCTTAACGAAAAAGAAGGTGGGATACGGCAGCTAAACCCTATCAGTGAGTATTTTAATGAAGTTATTGATAACATAGAATTGGTTGATGTCAAAACAACCAATGGTACCTTTACATGGAATAATAAACGAACTGGAGACATGGGCATATCTTGTCGGCTATACCTCTTTTTGGTCTTGGAATCCATTATGATTGTTGGGGGAGAACTGAGGACTATGGTACTCTCCTCATCCGGCTCAAACCATTTTCCAATTAATTTGGAATGGGAAAGCATGTGGGTTAACCTGCGAAGAAACTCAGAGAATGGTGGGAGGAAATACTAACCATCAGAAGCACGTGGATGTACCAGTTTCAACAAAAGATTAAACTCCTTAAATAAAAAATCAAGAAATGTAACAAAGAATCCTTTGGTAACATATTTCAAGCTAAAGCAGAGTTGGATGGAAAAATCAAAGAGGTAAAAATCAAAGGCATGTAGACTAGTTTCACGGTAGACATACGAGAGAAAGAAAAAGCATTGATCCACAAATTTAGCCAAAGAGAACAATAGGAGGAAGTATTCTGGAATAAAAAATATAGAGTAAAGTGGCTCCAAGAAGGGGAATGGAATACCAGCTTCTTTCACAAAGATTCCATCCAACATCGCCAGGGAAACCATATGGCTAGATTGAAAATAGAAGGAGGACACATTGCTGAAACTCAGGAAGACCTGGAACTCACTCTAAACTCCTTTTTCACCAAAATATTGGAAGAACCAGATTGGGACAGGGATGCAACCTATAGGGAGGCTCTGTGGCACATACCAAAATTCATCACAGAAGAGAATAATTTCATGCTTCTGAAACCAATTTAGTTGGAATAAGTTGACATTGCGGTCAATCAAATGGCGAATGACAAATCCCCAGGACCTGATGGGTTTACTTCCAACTTAATCCATGCCTGCAAGGACTGGTTGAAAGAGGAAGTATGGGCTCCGGTGGAGTACTCAAGGAAGACTAGTAATATTCTAAAATCTCTTAATGCAACCTTCCCGACGCTTATTTCGAAAGAAACTGGAATGGAAGACCCTGGAAATCTTAGACTGATTGCCTTATGTAATGTCATATATAAAATCGTCTCTAAGGTTATAGCCAACAGGCTTTGTCCCCTGCTTCCTTTCATCATCTCTCCTGAGCAGGTGGGAGTCATTGAAGGAAGGAAAATTTAGGATGGAATCATCTGGATTCATGAAACCATACATTCAGACAAAAACGGGAAAATCCCAGGTATGCTACTGAAATTAGATCTGTCTAAAGCTTATGATAAATTGAAGTGGAAATTCTTAGTAGGTGTGCTTCATGCTTTCAGATTCTCTGACCAATGGACTGGGTGGGTTATGAAACTAGTTTCATCAGCCTTCTTCAACAATCTAGTAAATGGTACCACCTCCTCACCTTTCCAGGTTTCAAAAGGAATAAGACAAGTTGACCCATTGTCCCCCTTTCTGTTCATTATAGTAGTTGAGGGTTTAGGCATAATGCTTAAGAACTTACGCATTGATAATAATATCAAAGGGTTATCCCTTAATGCTAAGTTGGAACCTCAAACCCATCAACAGTTTGTAGATGATACAATGCTTATGGGTCCTTCCACTGTTCAGGAGGTCGGCGAAATAAAATATGGGCTGGACACTTTCCTAGAAGCCAACAAACTAGAAATCAATAAGGACAAATTCCAGGTATACTTCTTCAATACTCCAAAAATCACTAAAAGGAATATTCTCAGGATATTGGGATTCTCAAAAGGAGGGATCCCTTCCAAGTACTTAGGAGCACCGCTTGCAGAATCGACCATCCGATAGGTTTCTTGGAAGGGTTTTCTAGACAAATTCAAGCAAAAACTTAGACAATGGAATTTTAGAGCCCTTAACTTCCCCAATAGACTTATTCTGGTTAAATCTATCCTTCAGGCTATGCCTCTCTATCTATGCTTGGTTTTCGCTACACCAAAATCAGTGGAAAAGAAGATCAGGAATATTCAAATGAACTTTTTGTGGGGAGGATCCGATAGTCACATAAAATGGCCATTGGTGGACTGGAAAACAGTATGTAAACCCAAAGATGTGGGAGGGTTAGGACTTCATAACCCATTAGATATTATTAAAGCAATGGGAGCCAAGATAGGGTGGAAATGGACAACCCACGAGGAAGAACCATGGGCTAAGCTATGGCATGTGAACTATGCACCCTAATGGCCAAAACAATCATTGATAAGATTCAGTGAAAACCTCTCGGGCTCCAGCATCTGGAAATCGGATCAGGAAAACCGAAGCCTCATTCAAAGACACAGTTTATGGGAGGTAAGAGATGGCAGCTCGACAATGTTTGTTAGTGATGCCTGGAACCAGGAGCATTGTATTGAAATTTTGGACGATGTTTCGATGCTTATGTACCATCTCCATAATAGCCAAATGAAAAAGGTGAGCGAATTTTGGGACTCCGGGTCCCCTGACAAAATATTCAGGACATGGAAAGGGAAAGAATGGTGGAAAACCTTAGTACCAACAGATGACATGGAATATTTACACATGGAACTTTGCTCCAGGAAGATCCCTTGGCATGATGGCTCGGGTAAGATGTGATGGGGATATTCCAACCTTGGAATATTCAATATTAACGAGGCCATTGGGTTGCTAACTCAAACTCACAAGTTGGAAAAGGAAGCTAAATGGAGAAAAATTTGGGGAGGGAGATGGTGGCCCAAAGTAGCATCTTTCACCTGGCTCATTATCAAATGCTGCATTCTCACATGGGATCATATACAGGTTTGGGGGATTCTATGTCCTTCAATATGTTTCCTTTGTGAAAACAATAATGAAACAATAAACCTCCTTTTCAACGAGTGTCCAATTGCAAATGCTATCTAGAAAAGAGGTGTTGGGTTGTTTAAAAAAAATCACAGATATAAAGGAATACTCAACATAACGATAGCTGAATGGCTAAAGAACATATTCAAAAACAAAATTGTGAACAGGATCTAGGAGCTATTTCTGGGCTTCGTGGTCTGGGAAATTTGGAAAACACAGAACTTAAATTTTTTTGAAAACAAATAGAGATGGGTTGAGGGAATTTGGGTGATGATAGAAGCTCATCTAAAAGAAACTATAACTTTAAATCTATGGACCCAGGAGTATTATGCAGTAGAAGCAACTAAGAAACAAACTCTTCGTGGATGGGGAATCTTGACGTTACCTGTGAACAATTCGTGCACCAGAAAAATGATTAAGCCACTGCACAGCTCTGATTTTTGGCAAATCCCTTCGATGGGCGCCTTCAAAATTAACTTCAACGGGGCAGCAAAAGGAAACCCGGGAGCTTTTGGTTTTGGAGGAGCGATTAGGGACTCATGGGGCATAATTCTCAGCATCTTTTGGGGCAATATAGGCACCAACACTAACAACCTAGCGGAGTTAGACGCCTCATAAATGGGGTTTCATGGGCCTTACAGCACCAACAAACTCCATTGATTGTGGAAGGGGACTCTCTGGTTATTATTAACATAGCCAGAAGTCTTCATAATGGTGCAACCATAGGCCAGGTCTCCAAAAATTGGCGATGGGAGGGAAGGCTTACATAACTAAGAAGATGGTTAAGGGATAACCCAACGCTCATGTTCTCGCACGTTAAACGGACAAGTAACAGGGTGGCTGACGCCTTGGCCAACGAAGGGGTTGGAAAAGGTTATCTCCTTGCATGCAGAGGAAAACAACGAAAAGAGGGATGGTACGTTATTGAGAAGATGTAAAGCGCATGCAGTGGATGACATTGGGAGGACAAATGGAGGTCATCCAAAACAGTTGTCTAGGCCTTCACTCCCGATGCAGGACAAGTGCAATCAATCTTCCACCTCAACCCCACTATATGACACATTCCCCCCACATACGTGACCCCCACGTCATAGCTGGGAATCCATCGGATAGACACATGATCCAGTATGATGGTGATCCTCTCCACATCCCCGTGTCAGGCGTGATTGAAGGTGACCAGACATCCATCCCACTTGGCATTAATTCCATGCAGGTTGATTTTAAGGCTAGGATAAGTGGGAAGTGGGTGAGCAATTCAAAAAATCATGGTGGCATGCCGGTCCGATTTGGAGAGGACAATCCAGGGTCAGGCCATCATGTATAAGAATTTCACTAGACACGCTTGCGGGGAATGGAGTGATACATGGGATCGGGCCCTTTGGGCATACTGGTTGGGTAATCTCGAGTCTTTGTTCATGGACATGTCAAAATCCGTAAGTCCCATACGAGGTGGCCATGAATGGGGGATAAGGATTCCAATATTTCGCATGGAAAGAAGGATAGGGAAAATATTAATGGGCTCTAAACCTGTAAGGCTGAAGCTTCACAGGGTGCGAAATGAAACATCAACCAACGAGGATGAGGGTGGGTTACATCACCAAGTTAAGGGGAGCGGCTATATATTCATTTCTGGATGGTGAATGGGTCATCATGTTCAATCTCAAATTTCATGACCACCCTATTTTGTAGGCCTCTCGAACTTATTTGCTATGAGATACGATGGCCCAACAATGGCATGTATGGCGTCGCCAAGGGGAGCGTGGAAAAATTTAGGGGGGAAATATACCCCAGGATGGATCATCTGGTAGTGCCCCACCTATGGAATATAGCCCGGCTCCTTTGATGTTCAACTGGGGGGTTGTTATACCTAAATATCATCATCAACATGTGATAAGATCCCAAACTTCAATATTTCCCTCAATCCAAAATTGTGAAGCAAGAACATTGGTCCAAATATCAATTTTATATATAAAAACCCAGCACTGCCTCTGCCCTTTAGTCAAAAAGCAGTACCTTCTTCAGCACTGCCTCAACTTAGTTGGCAATAAGCGGTGACACTACCTTTATCCTTTAAGCAAGGCGTGGTTTTGCCCAGAACCTCTCTGTCATGGTGAACAAAGTGCAGTGCCCTTGGTAAAAAGTGAAAAAGAGAGGTTCTCACGAAGTTTCTCGAAAGAAGGCTTCGTGGCACCCTTATCCTTGATCACTAGGGTCAGTTGGGCTCGATATCCATCCTTGTAGGATATCCTAGCCAACTCACCAACAAATTTCTCAACCTTCCCTATCCATTCCAAGCCTATAAAAGCAGGCTCAATTACCATGGTTGAGGGGAGAGTAATGTTATGTTGTTGCTTTGATATTCTGGCCTAAGTCATTCAAGAGAGATTGAGGGAGCAATTTGGAGCTATCGGAGACAAGATGTTAGCTTTGTGAAAGAGTATATCAACACTAAGGCATAGGTTGTAAACTCTTTCTTCATTTTATTAATATAAAGTTGGTTACTTTCCCATATACTTGTTATGTTATAATCTTGCATGTTATTGTCAAATTCCTTAGTCATTGACATAGATCTATAGATGATGTTCTGGTCTCTTTGATCTCTTGTGTGTTTGATTTGTTTATGTAGGTGTTTCATAGAGACCTTTTGTCATAAGAGAAAAACCACATCACTCCATCAAATATTGCATTCCAGGTGTCTGTAGTTTCTAGGGAAAGTCTTCCAGCCTTATTATGAACCATTCAGACTAGAGGAACAGCTTCTGTCCACAGAAGGTGCAAAAAAATTCCTACAAACAAATCTTGCGAGTCCGTTGGGGAAGAGCTTCGGCTGATCTGATCTTCCTTAGTTCTTTTTCAAGAACACTTGTCTAAAATCTAAGCTCCCCTCCTTCATTAGTTCAATCAGATCCACTAGCCGATCTAGTGGTTATTGGTTTGGTATCTTCATATCTGTTCAGATCTGAGTTTTCTTGACTCTCTGTACTCTTAAATATTGTTAATTCATGTCTTAAATGCCAGTTGCACAGTGATATAACATTGCTTTTTCTCCATTTTCTTTTTTTTGTGCATTTATAGGGAACCGCGCATGTTCTACAGGAAATAAGCGGTGCCACCACCTGAAGGTAGTTAGCAAGAAGCGGTGCCACTGCTTGGGACCAGTAATCAGGAAGCGGTTCTAGATCAAAACCACTTTGTCAATGACTCTCTACACGCAGTGCCAGGTAGGCCTTTTCGAGGTTTAGTTTTTTCAAAGTTTTTTGCAAAAAAATTTGGTTAATTGTTTTCAGTCCTGAATTTATGAGTTTGTATTAAATATATCTGAATGCTTGAATGTCAAATTTGATATGGTAAAAGGCTTGTTTTTTTGAAATCAAAGAGCTAAGATAGGCTCATCTATTCGTGGGCTTGTATGCTTGGTTTTGGATTTTTCGAATGAAGTGTTGTTTGAGAGCTTAGCACTAATTAGATCTCCACTCTTATCATTAAATCAATCTGAAAAGAAAGACTTGCTTGATTGTTTTCCTTTTCTCATTTTTCATTAAAAAGTTTGTGAAGGACATTTTTTTACTTTGAAAAATAATTTTTTTTGTTGAGAATTGTTTATATCTTTGTTGGAGAACGAACTATTGGATACCTAATTAGCCTCATCCGCTTTAAGTGTTCCATCTTTCTTCTCCTTCCTTTACATTTCCATCTCATCAAAAGAAAACATTAATAGTTTTAAGTTAGATCTTTCTAGTTTTAAAAGAAAATTGAAATTTTGATTATGCTTTTGAGTGTGTTTGGTCTTTTTTCTTAGAAAAAGAGATCTTATCTTACTCTGCTTGCTTTCAAAATCAGATTGAAGTTTGTTGCTTGTTTTCTTTCTCAGAAAATGTTTGGTTTAGTATAGTTGTTTGGGAAATTTTTGGATTTAAAACAAAAATTGAAAAAAAAATACTCTCTCCTTCCCATAGGTAGGCATGCGTTGAAAAGTAAAGTGAAAATATTTGCATTTCATATCTGCATGGCTTTACATTTCTATGAAAATCTCATGCATTCACCTAACCACTCAAGATAAAATTAACGGTAGGTATAGGTCTAAAATTGTATAAAAATTTGAGTGATAAGTTAGTGACGTGTTCGAGTGTCGTAAAATGTAGGAGTTGCCGTTACTTTGTTCACACTACAACCCAGGACTCATGCGGTTCTTCCACGTACCGTCGGTATATCGAACGGCCTTTCATGTACCCCTGAGGTATATAGAAAGGTACTTCACGTACTCGATTGTATATCGGAAGGCTCCTTGTGAACGGTTATGCATTAGAAAACACTACTACCGATTTGAGCTCCCACATACCTTGTGTATATATGGATACCCCGCTAGGATTCCTTGTCCAACTGAGAAAATCCCTTTGGTCATCTTGTTTGGAGCAATACACCAAGAACAACACTCAGGGAGTCTACTACGCAAGTACCTTGAGTATATCGTGAGTTGCACCTGCTTGACAATCCTGGTGAGAGACCAACTATTTTGAGCTCATCCTATCACTTAAGTTTGCTTGTGGCCTGTAGCTTGAGTAGGAGAAGTATTTGTGTGTTTTTTCTTAGTTTTGAAACCCTAGGTTAGTTTAGTGACTGATACAATCTGGTTGAGTTTCAGTTGAGACGATCCAGAAGGAATCAGGGCTTACCACCCGATTTTCCTCCTGTTACAGGAGAAAGTCCAATGGAAGCCATCGACCAAGGAGATGCAACTAGTTCCCATGAGGAAGAAAATCTATTTGTAGAAAGTGGAGATCAATTCACTTCTTGCATTAATCCCTTGGCTCAACAGCCTCCTATGGTTGATACTTCCTTTCATCCTCCCATGGAAGGTCATACCGATAGTCCTGATGCACCTGAGTATGGCCTGATGCTCCGTTTTTGAGAACTTCTATGGGTTAGGCCATTTCCTCATTTGGGGTTAATAGAACCTCTCCTGAACAAAATTCTCCAGGTGAAGAAGAATATAGACAAATCCAAGAATCTATTCACCATGCACGAGATTTTCAAGACAGAATGTAAAGGCTAGATAGAGTTTTGGCTGCACCTGCACCTCATAATGAATCTATATCAGCTAGATTACCCTGTAACACGGATCTTTGGCCTGTGGCTGAAATTAGAGCTTCCACTGATGGTCATCTAGCATATGGTGAGACTTCTCGCAATCCAGGTCAAACCTCCAATTCTGCTTTTGCAGTTTTGAAATCTAGGTCTATCTCTACTCATCCCATACTTTCTATGGTTGGGGGAAAAACTTCAGTTCTAGTAGTGTCTGCACCTTCTAACGCCGGGGGGAAACCCTCGGTGTGACCTACGTTACTCGGTAGTGGATTTGTTACTAATAATAGACAAACCTCTAATGCAGGACAATCCACAGTATATGTTCCTCCCACCAATACAAACATAGCACACCCTCCTTTTAGTTCAGGTCAGCCCTTAGCGGCACAACCTGCATTTAATCAACACTCATGGGGTTATGGTTACCCAGCAAATGAAGTACCTGTAAGGAACATGAATTATCAACCTACCCCTACAGGAATGTCCTACACTAGAATTCTGTACCTTGGGAATGCATTTACACCATGGGGGAAACCCAACTGGTCTTACATGCCAGCGATGGGAGGAATACATATTCATATTGCTGGAGGTGTCGAAGGACCACCTTATGGAGGTCCTCCTCCCAGGGGGCCAGGCGGTCCTCCTCTTGGTGGTCCTGGGGGTCCTTTTGGTCCTTGTCCCGATGGTCTTGGGGGTCCTGGTGATCCTCCTCTTAGCGATCTTGGTGGTCCCGGGGGTCCTGGTGGTCCTGGTGGTCCTGGTGGTCCTCCTCCTGGTAGTCCCAGGGGTCTTGGTGGTCCTGGGGACCCCTGGTGGTCCCAGGGGCCCCTGGTGGTCCTGGCGACCCTAATCCTGGAGGTTAATCCTTGGGAAGTTCATCACCTCATCAGTTGTTTTAAAAACCTGTATATCAGTCAACATATGGTCCTACTGGTGGATACATTCCTTATCAATACTACCAATACGCGGAACCCAATCGTCAGTTACCTTTCCTAGAAACTTTGGATTTACTTGATTTATCCAAATTGATAAATGATCCCATTTGACATAACCCTTCGTGGCCCACGATTCTGGTAAATGTGCCATTGGACATTCCAAAATTAGATGGAAAGCAGGGAGACGATCCCAAAAACCATGTTATGACCTTCCATCTGTGGTCTTCCTAAAACTCCTTAATGGATGATTCTATTCATTTGAGGCTCTTCTAGCACACGTTGACTGGTACAGCTATGAAATGGTACATTGAACTTCCACAACATTCGTTTGTGGACTTTATCTCTCTGTTAACTATTTTCCTTACACACTTTCAGCTACCCATCAGTTATGAAACAGGTACAGATATTTTAACTTCACTCTGCCAAAACAACTCCATCCACATATCCGACCATATCCATGACTGGAGAAGGCGGAGAAGGCTTATTAAAGCTCCCATCTTGGACCAACTACTAGCTGATTGGTTCACTAAGTCATTGTTGCATCCTATCACCCGAGATGTGGCTATGGGCAGTGTTGTTACTGAAGAGCAGGTTATTGGCCGCGCTTAGTATCTGGATTTGGTCTATTCCCAATCCGGAACACTGTATGATTTAATTCTACAAGCTCCTTGTCCCAGCGCAGATCTCGCTAAGACACCAGCAGAAACTCCTATTGATGGGGTGGTTGGTTCAATCCAGCCCTCGTCATCGGTAAGACCTACCAAGAAACCTAATGCTTCTACCACTGCTCCTTTGAATACTAAGGTTTCCACCGAGGTAAATGCCATTCAAATCACACAAACCCCCAACAATATGAAAAAAGGAAAAAGTAAAAACAAGAAACCTAGGAACCAATAGGAGAATCCAAAGCCTACTACCAATGAGAATGATAAAGGGGAGAGGAAAGCCAAATATCCTTGCTTATTGTGTGGAGGAGATTACTTCATGAAAGAATGTCCTCGTCGCGACGAGATAAATAATTTTTTGAAGAGTAACCCCACACCCACAGTCCTTTCTGATCCTTTTCCCTCTCAACAGCAACTGATAGACCACATGTATAATCAAGGGAACCCTAATTCCACAGAAGAAATTCAGATGATGTCTTCTGATACCATCAGTTTCAGTACTCGTAGTCAATCATATGACAAGCTAGATGAGAAGAAAGATGAAAATCCTTTTTCCAAGAAAGTCGCTTCAACTAGTTCTCCTCCATCCTCGTCTAATGGTCCTCTTGTGATCGAAAAATCTAATCTTGATTCAATATTACGACCAACTAAGGCCACCCTCAGGAAGTCAGTTTTCAATCCCAATGCCTGAGCTGCACAATTTGATAATGTTGTTGAAGATTTAGCTCAGGCACCTTGTGCTATGTCTACTCTTGAGGTACTCCAGAGTTGTCCGAAGCAGCATAAAAACCTACTAACAACCATGGGGGAATTATACCCAGATAATACTAACTTGATTCATTTCAACATAGAGAACTATAAATCTAGGTTACCCCACCAACTCACCTTGCAAATCGCATCTATATTAGTTGGGAGAAAGGTCCATCAGACCATCCTGGATGAAGGAGCTTCAACCTCAGTCTTGTCTATTTCCTATTAGAGGGCCATTGGTTCTCCTGAGGCGATGAAATCACCAACTACTTTAAAATCCTTTTATGGATGAGGTTTCCAGCCCCATGGTCTATTTCCATCCCTTTCTGTCGATCTTGGGGGCAAGACTGTTTCCATTCAGGTGGAAGTGGTTGATGCCCCGTTAGATTACAATCTTCTATTGGGGAGGAATCGATTTTACGCTATGACCGTTGTCACTTCGACATTATTTCAGACTCTCCAATTTCTACATATGGGAAAGATTCTGACTATTGATCAACTTGACTATTGCATGCCGGATGTTACAACCCCTACGAAAAAGAACATCCCTATGCTAGGACAATCCCCTCCTCCTTATCAATCAATTGGGGTGGGAATGCTGAAATACTCTACCCCTATGGGTGTGTTTCCGTAATCCCCTCCTAGTACAGAAGTGGCGACAGTAAATATGATCTCCACAACTGGCTCTAGTACTAAGGGTAAATATTTTGTTGAGTCGTCATCCCTTGGCCCATATGAAGCAATGTATGATGCTATCCAATCCATTTTCGATGACCATGTTGATGGCCTTCACCTCATGGCTTCGGACCCTTACCACCTACCTTACTGGTTAGAACCGTCTCTTCCCACTCTATATTATCTCACGTGGACTTTTCCATCAAATGAGTCCATCCTAGAGATAATGAGTGGAATTTAACCCGTATGGAAATACCATCATCATCGATCTTCTTTCCTTCCCAACCACGTTAGTAGGTTTTGACTTTTAATCACTTATTAGTACTGATATTGTCACCCATCCGCAAACACCTGTATTGTTGCAAAATATTGAATCCAAGGGAAATCTATGCAACATTACTAACACAACCCTCATGGACATATCAGTCAGACCTGGAACAATTGGGCATGTTCACGTAGGACAAAACTGCTCAACCGAAGAAACTGAAGCATATAGAGCATTATTCAAATAATTCTGAGATTTTTTTCCTGTAATTATGAGGATATGCCTGGGATAGACCCATATATTGTGGTTCATAAAATTAAAACCTATCCCACAGCAAAGCCTGTCAAGTAGAAATTGCGTCAAGTCCATCCCAGGAAAGCTATGGCTATTAAAGCCAAAGTAGAAAAAATTCTGAAGGCAGGATTTATTTATCCTATACCCCTGGTGGAATGGGTGTCTAAAATTGTCCCTGTGAACAAAAATCAGGGTACCATTAGAGTCTGTATCGATTTCTGAGACCTAAACAAAGCTTGTCCTAAAGACAACTTTTCGACTCCGCATATCGATCAGATTATCGACAACTGTGCTGGAAGTGTCATCTTCTCATTCATGGATGGATTTTCTGGCTATAATCAGATTGAGATATTTCCCGTTGATCAACACAAAATGGAATTTATATGCCTGTGGGGAACTTTTGCCTATAGGAAGTTACCTTTTGGCCTTAAAAACGCCGAAGCAACATTCCAGTGTGCCATGTCCTATGCGTTCCATGATATTAAGAACATTGTGGATCCATACCTTGATGATCTCCCAGCACATTCGAAGAAATGGGAAGACCACCCTGATCATCTTAGGGACATTTTCCTGAGATGTCATCATTATAACATACGACTCAATCCACAAAAATGTGTTTTTTGCGTTGATATGAAACGTCTGCTTGCCTTTGTGGTTTCTAAGGATGGAATCCAGATAGATCCACTAAAAATTGATGCTATATTATCCCTACCTACCCCGACGAATATCGTTGAAATCCAAAGTTTGCAAGGGAAGGAAAACTTTCTTCACCGTTTCGTTTGCAATTTCGCTGAGAAAATGCATGGTTATATGCATCTCCTAAAGAGGAACACTCCATGCTTGTGGGATGACTAGGCCCAGTGAGCCTTCGATATTTATAAGCACGCTTTGACTCATTCACCTATGATTCACCCCCCATATTATTCAAAGGATTTTCTCTTATACGTTGTTTCCTCCACTACTACCATTGGAATGGTTTTAGTGCAGGAAGATCCCAACGGTCAGGAGCACGTGATATATTATGCCAGTAAGAATCTTATTGATTTTGCAACCCGCTACTCACGCATGGAGAAATTAGCATTGGCTACTGTCATTTTTGTTCATAAATTTCATCATTACATCTTGCTTCGCACTACCAGGATAATTGCAGATTAGAACCCTATGTACTACATTATGACTCATCAAGTGCTAGGGGGGAATATTCCCTTTGCATTGTCATCCTACATTAATTTGACCTCAAGTTTGCCAAGGCCACTTCAAAGAAATCCCTGGTCTTTGCAGAGCTGATGCGTGACCTTCCCTGTGCTTTGATGGATACTGAGCCCAGTGATTCATTGCTAGATGAATTCATGTTCTTGATAAGCACGGTGGACCCATGGTATGGAGATTTAATCATTTATCTTCAAAATCAAATATTTCATCCTAATATGTCCTGCAACGATCATCGTCGTATTCATCACCACGCGAAGTACTACCTTATCTTGAATGATACATTGTATAGACGTGGTATCGATTCCATTCTTCGACGATGCCTTACACATGAGGAAGTTGAACAAGTCCTGAATGATTGCCACTCTGGAGCATGTGACGGTCATCTTTCTGGGATAGCTACATCCCATAAAATCCTTCACACTGGCTATTTCTAGCCTTCAATCTTTAAAGAATGTCATGAGGCTGTTAAGAAATTCTTGCCCTGCCAACATTTCTATCCAAAAAAGCACACCCACCCTGCTCCTTTACACCCCGTCATTGTAGTTGGCCCTTTTTCCAAATGGGGAATTGATTTTATGCATTGTAATCCTACCTCAGCTGAGGGGCATGGTTACATCATCATAGCCATTGATTATTTCACAAAATGGGCTGAGGCTATGCCTACATATGCAAAGGATGGTAAGATTGCCGCCCTCGTCTTATTTAATCACATGATAGCTAGGTTCGGGGTCCCACATCCTATTGTCATTGACCACGGATCACATTTCCAGAATCAGATGACGACTGACTTAAGTACCAAGCTGGGTTTTCGCCATGAAAACTCAACTCCTTACTATCCGCAGGCTAATGGTCAGGTCGAGGCCATTAACAAAGTTTTAAAAAACTATGCTATGAAGGATGGTTTGAGATCATAAATCCAACTGGCACCTGACTCTCTTTTCTGCCTTATGGGCTTATAGGACTTCAGTAAAAATAGCAACTGGTTTTACACCATTCAGTTAGTTTACGAACTATAGGCTGTCCTTCCTATCCAATGCTATATTTTGTCACTAAAACTTGCAGTAAAACTTCTACCAAAAACTTCCATCGAGGAAGAGATATTTCTATACCTGACTAATATTGACAAAACTAGAAGAGATGTCGCCTTAGCTAATGAGGCACTTAAGAAACGTGTCAAGGCCCAGTGTGATAAATCCGTTCAACCTCGGTTTTTCAATGAAGGTGACCTAGTTCTAACCTACGATCAGAGACACGATAAACTAGGTAAAGGGAAGTTTGTGTCAATGTGGTATAGTCCCTTTGTCATCAGCAAAGTTTTAGAAAAAGGAGCTTACGAGCTCGTAAACTACGACGAGATCCCCTTCGGGAAACCTCGCAATGGGTTGTACCTGAAGAGGTACTATGCTTAAATCATTTTTGTATGGTACCTTGTATATATGTATATTATTGACTTTCACTGTGTTGTGTCTTGATTCAGTATGGTTTTGAGTTTAATGTCCAAACTGTTTATACCGTGTTTTCGTTATGCAGATCAGATGGTTTTTTACGGCTTTGCTGATGGTGTTTTCTGTCATACCCTGAACCTCGCTTCAGCTGCTTGGGTTCTCTATTCCCCATATCATGACCTAATCAGTTCAGGAGAATTTTGCATTGGTCCTACTACCAACAACATAGTTGAGTATCAGGCGATAATAGGTCTATTGAGTGAGGCTACATCTCTAGACATTTATGACTTGGTAGTGTTTAAGGATTCACAGTTACTGGTTCATCATCTAAAACACGTCTATACCATCAGAAACCCTGTACTTCTTCATTTATTTTGGAGAGTACGGTTATTAGAAAGCTCATTTGAATATATTACTTACAGGCATATCCCTAGGTCAGATAATACGGTTGTTGATTCATTAGCAAACTACATCCTAGACTGGTATATTTTTCACATGTAATTTGCAAGATAAACATGGTTCATTGTAAAATAAACTGTAATTTACACATAAAACTCATGTAAATATTATTTCCATTTGAGACATATAAACACCAATAATAAGTCTGTATATATATAAAGTGTTTTTTACAAAAATGTGGTCACGAGACTTCATCTGAAGCACTGTGGCCTTCAGGAAATAAAAAATCATACAAAAAATCATGAAGCTGCTAAGCTTTTGGTAGTACATCATGCAGTCCACTATCTAGTGATGCTCATGATAGCACATGATAGCACATGTGCTACCCTGCGAAGAAAATGGTTGAAACGGCTTGGAACCCCTACATTATGTCTCTAATACCTCATGGGGATATCATCTATCTCCACATTAGGAATGTCGAGAGTGAGCCGCTCTAAGTTCTCCTCAACTCGGTAAGGTGATCATCACCACTATGAACAAATTGAGCTCCATCTCGTTCTATCCATAGGAGAATATCCTCTAGGTCATGCACCACCAACATTTGCATGTAAACATTAGGACTTGTCACTACGCATAAAAAACATAAAATATAAAAACATAAAAACATGATCCCAGTTTAGGGTTTTGTTTCTTACCAATATCCCCCCACTGGGCACTAAGTGGTAGTGGTAGATCAGGGTCACCTCTGAAGTCTGTCCCTACATACGTGTAATCCTCTATCATGAGGATATGATCTGACAGCCAACGGAAGAAAGCGGCCTCAAATTTTATCTTGTCTCTATCGCCACCTATACGAGCCATGATTTCAACCCACCTCAGCATGTGTGGGGCTTTAGCCCTGAGCTCAGTGAATATCACCTGGGATCTCATGAGAGGCACCCTCTCGAAGAAGAAACACGCTAAAATAGACCCAAAACTGAACTTCTATATAGCTCTCCCTGCCGAGATTTTGTCCCTTGATCTTTGAAGACAGGAATAAGTGCTTTTGCCCAGTTGAAAACTGTAGGGGCCATAGCTTCCAAGGAATATAGCACATGTGCCCTAGATTCTTGATGAGGCCCTTGGATTCCATCCAGCCTCTGCATGATAAACAAGACTATGCAAAGTGGCATATCCACCACATCCCTAATAGGAATCTTCTTA
This sequence comes from Pseudotsuga menziesii, assembly GCA_001517045.1. Lineage (NCBI taxonomy): Eukaryota > Viridiplantae > Streptophyta > Pinopsida > Pinales > Pinaceae > Pseudotsuga > Pseudotsuga menziesii. The sequence goes on from LPNX011168059.1 coordinate 126,260, forward strand.
CTTGACATTCTTGTGCCAGGATGGCAATGACGGTTGATCAAATCTTGAGTAATCACGTCCCCTCCTTGAGAACCAGTAAGAGAAATGGGAGCCCCTCGTCTGGATAACCCTGTTAAGAAGTAGATTTCCTCTACCTCTATGGTCAAAACGTGAGGCCCTACCTCAAAATATTGTTTCTCCGGGTTCCACATTTGGAGGATATATTCTAGCAAGAGGGGATGGGATATCATGCTGGGAGTCGTGAAGAATGTTAAGATCCCACAACCCCTTAAGGAAACCAAACAACCTGCATCTCTTGTGGCAGCAGCATCATCTTCATCATGTTGTCTCTCTTTCCATATAACCATTTTTGGATCCAACAAACCTGCCCAAAACAATTTAAGGGGCATTTATAAACATTTCTCATCATTGAAATTTCCTTTAAACTTTTATTTTGGCCGGTCTTTTAGTTTTTTGGAACCCACGGTCGGCACCGCTTATGTCTAGTTAAGACAGAGTGGTGGCACCGCATGTGCTTAACTGAACCAAAGCGGTTCCTATCGAGCACCGCCTTTCCCGAAAGGGATAGAAGTGGTTCCCACATTTCCAATTTTAGGTTCAACCATTAAGTCCAAAAAACCATGAAAACTAAAAATTGGAAACCATGAAATGAAAGAGAATGGATTTAGATGTTACCTAGAACTAACAGTATGAAAACCAGACGGTGGAAGATCCCGGAATATTCCGCTGAAGTTTTGGCTCCAAACTACACAAAATGCTCTCCAAGGTTGGTAAATAGTGAAATGAATTGTTTTTTACTATTTACTTAGACTTTTATAGCCTATTTTTAGGGTTTTTTATGTTTTGAAATCATTTTTTAGAGAAATACCCTTTTATATAGTTCATGAAAGTCATTTTTCCAAATATTTTGGGAAAATTAATGGTCGTTTAAGTCTTGCAGGGATAAAAATAAGCAGTAAAGTCTATTGGGAACTTCGTTTTACGACTTTTTCGTACTTTTGAAAACGAAATAATTCCCCGAGCATTCGTTTCGATACTTTCATCACGCTCTCAAAAATCAGTATCAAAGTTCCATGTCTTTTTCTAATTCTTTTCAGACTCGTAAAACCTTTTATCGTGAAAAGAGAGCTAATGGAGTCTCCTTTAAACTCTTTTCGGAATCCCTAAATATGAAAAGATTGTCAAGTAATTGTCTTCTTCATACTCGTGAAAGTATTTAAAGAGTCATCTCTTCGACGGTAGGTTATCTCTTTTTCTGTTCGAATGGACTATTTTCGAAAAAGGAACACTCCAGCCAATCATGAGTGGAAGAGTTCTCTCGGCTATTATTTTACACTTTTTCGGACCCTAGAGACTAATTCATATGAAAAAGGACCCTTTGGAGTTTTCTTTTGTCTTCGTTTAGACTCTCTAAACATAAACGATACTAAGTTTGCTTTCATTGGACTCGTTAAACTAACTTACTGAGAGACCCTTTTTTGTGAACGAACCCCTCCTTTCTCAGGTTTGTAAAACGTATGGGAATGGACTTGTCTTTGGATAAGCTACAACGAGTGTTTGTTACCCTCTTTGAACTTGTAAAAGTGAAAAGAGGCACTCATCAATCATGATGGGGAAATTAAGAGAAGGGAATCAATTCTTTTTGCAAATAAAATGGCAGTTAGTTGTCACCTTTGAACATGGCACTTGTCTTCATTTCATTTAGTCGATTGGGTAAATCAGTTTGTCTTATAAGAAAACCCACAATAACTGGTTACATCTAAGTATTAGTAGTTACACTCACAATAATTACATCAAAACATTGGTAGTTGCACCCACAATAATTACATCAAAACATTAGTAGTTATACCCACAACATGTTTTTCTATTCTAAGCTAAGTACTTACATACATTTTTCTATGTAAATTCATGCAAATAGTTAAGGTGAGTGGAGACTCTCTTCCTTTAATTGATTTTCAACCTCCACATAAGTTGGTCAATGTTTATATATATTTTTAAAACAAACAATAATTTTTATTTTTATTTTAAGCTTGTCAATATATATATATATATATATATATATATATATTTGTAAGTTGCACAGATATATTATATTACAAAGGCAACCAAATTACATAAAGAAAAATTGGCTACCTCACGTTGAAGGAGGCAAAACCCCTCCAGAGCCTCTCAAAAAATACTAGCCTTCTGACCGTGCTCACAATAAAGATGTCCATGACTAAGAGACTTAGTTACAATAATCGATAATAGACACTACTGGCTCATATATAAGAGCGAAGTCGAAGATTTTCTAAACAGAAGTAAAAACAGACAGTATCATGAGAAATACTTAAACTTAACCGAAAACCACTAGAGACTTGACCAAAAACCTGGTAGGAACGATCATTTAAACTATAGGGGTTTCTTCAGTGATGGGGTAGGCCCAGCGTTCTTCCTGCGACAGAGTGGGCGAAGTGGTGGCGGCATTCGGTGCTGGAGAAAGAGAATGCGGCTGTTGCTCAGACTGTTGGGCCGATGAATCCTTCACACGCTTGAGGAGAGGCTTCACGGTAGATGGAACCGAAAAATGTTTGACACTGGGCGCTTTCGTAGAGCATCCAGTTGCGCTGTCGCTTCCATCGAGACTAGTGAGAGCCCGACCACCAGATTCACTGCCACTAGCACCACCACCCTGAGCACACCCCCCCGCTTTGTGCACTTTCAGACTAGAGATGCTGGCCGTACTTTTCCATGAAAAGGAGTTGTCAATGACCGTGAGATGGGCGTCAATCTCTGCAATTTTAGCTTTCATGGAGTGAACAACTATCCAAGCCTCAGACCAATTACTGAGCATGTCCTCCGCTAGGGTACAGAGCATGTTCTTCAGCATCCAATAGTGGTTTATTTGACCGCCCTCCTCACCTGTCAAGAGCTTGTGGTTGAGGACCTGATTCTCCCACGCTTCCACCAAAACACGGATGCGCGGAGAGATGTGAGGTTCATAGTCCGTCGGGGTCTGAACACTGCAACCCCTTTGGGATTTTCCCCGTCCCGAGCTAGCTCATCTAGGATTTCCTCTCTGTCGAGACATGGCTACCAACCTGAGCCTGAAACCAATACGCAGAGGAGCGTTCTTACCTGTATTGAACCTGGAACACACTGAAACAAAGACTCTGCAAACCTCCCGCAGCACTATGAACCCAACAACGCTTCTAGCCAAGGCATAAAACTCGACCTCGTTCTAAATAAGACCCCTGCCATTCCACGTACGTGCAAACATTAACCATCGCTGCAGAGAGCCATGAATGCACCTAGGAGGACAGACCTTCGCCAGCCCGGTTCGCATGAGCCGAAGTGATCGAGGAAACTTCTCCCATGCTCAGAGAACCTTACATATGGTGAAGAGGTGCGCTATCTCGCTGGGTGTCCAAAGGAGCGACACGTACTCTTTGCGGTGGACGAAAAGAGGGATAGATGTCGTCGGTGTTATCACTCTCATTCGAGCATATATATATTTAAACCATAAATTTGGTTTTAACCCGGTCAATGTATATATATATTTAATATATATTTTTAATTTAAACCATAAATTCAATTTTAAGCTGGTTAATGTATATTTATGTATATTTTTAAATTAAAAAATAATTTTGATTTTAGATATAGATAGATTTATCGTTTCACAATAAAAATAAATAAATAAGAGTGATTAAGAGGATATGAAAAATGGAGAGAGCACCCTAGTGCCCACTCGAGGTATCATTTACATCTATGTTTGACTCATCTTTGTCGTTAGAGTGAATCACAATCCATGTAGCATTTGCAGCTGTGTTTAACTTGTGTGTGCCTTTAGATGGGCTCACAATCCATGTATAGATATGGCAGCATTTAATGAATTCTTGTGTCATAAAAACATGGTATAGATATGAAAAAGTAAGGACGATGTGGGAATCGGAACACCCAACAACCATAAGCGTGCCGACACCAAAAACCGTAGCAAATCGTGATTCTATCTAGAGGCCGGATCTCTCTCTCTATATATACAATTTGGTTTGTTTTCATCATTCAAACATTTCCATTTCTTACATTCACTCTCGCGTATATCGGAATAGGAAGTCTAAGGTGTTTTCTTATATATACAGTTTGGTTTGTTTTCATCAATCAAACATTTCCATTTCTTACATTCACTCTCGGGTATACTGTGATCTAAAGGAGGTAAGCAGCCGCATATCGGAATAGGAAGTCGAAGGTGTTTTCTTATATTCACTATCGGGTATCGTCTGATCTAAAGGAGATAAGCTGCCGCATATCGGAATAGGAAGCTAAGGTGTTTGGTGTTTGGATAAGAGCAGAATATCTCTACTTTGTTGCTTGAGAGCTTCACATGGCAAATGATGGGAATGCAGGTGAAGGCGTTGCAAGAAACAATTCATTCCCTGGAAGAAACGGTGAAAACCCAAATATTCAGAATAGCACTATGATGATACAGAGGCAAGGGCATGATGGGCCTGCAGGTGAAAGTGTTGCACGAAACAACTCATACCAGCCTGGAAACGGTGAAAATCCAAATATCCAGAATAGCAATTTGATGATACAGGGGCAGGGGCAAGATCAAGAACATGGCCTAGTCCCATATGTATATAATCAGGCCGCATGGTACCCTGGTGCTGCCAGTAATATGTTGTATGCCCAACAAGAATACCCTTATCCTAATCCGCCGCCAGCAATGGACATGAACATGAATATGAATGGCTATTATTTCAACGATCCTGGCACTCAGTATAGTAGTGATTATATTCACAATGACTATTATTATCACCCACCCATTGATGGCTTTTATCCATTGCAACCACAACCACAATTGCCAATACAACCTCAACCCGGACCACAGCCAGATTACCCATATCCCATTCTACAGCCTGCAACGATTATGAACATGAATATGAATGGGTATAACGATCACGGTTATTATTTCAACGAATTTGATGGTTATTACTATTTTTATCATCCACCCACTGATGGTTTTTATCCATTGAATCCACAACCACAATTCCATGTACAACCCCAACCGGTATTAGACGGCGCAGGAAGAAGACCAGGCTCCAGCAGCAGGTATTCCAGTAATACTCTTCAAGAAGCAGGGAGAGCCAGAGCCAAAGGCAGAGGGACAGGGAGAGTGTTGAGGGACAGTAATTATAATAAAAATAAATCATTGCCCCAAGTTATGGGCAACATTGGAGAACTATTGATGAGAATGAGAATCAACGAGGGCGAAAGTTCCAGCCAACTTGAAGGCGAAGGCCGTGTAGAACCTAACAAGCATGCAAATCCAGATGTAGCCAGCAGAGAGTATTCCAATGCCAAGTTTTTTGTTATACGGTCTTATAGTTGGGAGAACGTGGTAAGTAGTATTAAACACAGCGTGTGGACAAGCACCCACAGGGGAAATCAAATACTAAATGCAGCTTACACTGAAGCCCGTGCAGATGAGCACAGTGTAAATCCTATTTTCTTATTCTTCTCGGTAATCTTATAACTCTCCTCCTGTCAATACTTATTTTCTTAATAAATTGATCTATCAATTGCTGGTGTATTGCATTAACATAATCAAATTCTGAATCTAAAAGAGCTAAATCTGGGTGCGAGGACATGCAGGTGACAGGAAGTGAGAATTTCTGTGGTGTTGCTGAAATGGATGGGCCCGTAGATTTTGAAACGTCCTCAGATTGTTGGTACCGCCATTGGAAAGGACAATTTCCGGTGAAATGGCACATTACAAAGGATGTGCCCTATAGTGAATTCCAGCGTATTACTTTTAATGATGCGGAAAACCCTAACGAGAGATCGATTATATATTGTCGAGACACCCAACAGGTAAATATTGTTCATTCCATCTTTCTAAAAGTATTTTGCTTCTCCTCATCGAATTATATTAGAAAATGGACAGATGCAGGCTGGTTCTAGAGTAGAGTAGATTCGATTACAATATCAATTGATGAATAGATCTATGATTAACAATATTTGTCTATTGGGAATATGCTTGCATTCAGGTGGAATTCGAGAAAGGCATGGAAATGCTGAACATATTTGACAAATATGTTTCGACTACATCAGCAAAACAACAACAGTCACTGCAACACCCATCTGCATCAGATCAACAAGAACCTCCATCTGGTGCAGGTCAACAAGAAGAACAAGCAAAGGCACCACGTCAACAAGAAGAAGTAGAACAAAACAACCCCAGTGAAAAGCTTGCTGTAGACACTGATCATGAGACTACGCAAGTGAACGATGACAACACTGGTGATAGCAACGAAAACAATCCTTAATTCATTAGTGTTGCTGTGCTATTAGCCTGGGTAGGGTAGGGTAGGGTAGGGTAGGGTGTGGTGGGTAGGGCCTTCAAATTCATTAGTGTTGCTGTGTTATGAGCGTAGGGTGGGTTATTAGCCTAGGGTAGGGTAGGGTGAGGTGGGTGGGGCCTTCAAATTCATTAGTATTGCTGTGTTATTAACCTAGGGTAAGGTGGGGTGGGGTCTTCTAATTCATTCATTAATGATGTTGTGTTATTTTTTATAGAATATGGGAACAGTAATCTCCCAAAGGTATATTTAACAGTCAGTATTTTTTATTTATTAAAGGGTGGGGCTGTTTGCTTGGGCAGTCTCCACCATTTATATATGTTGTTGACAACCAACCAGTTTAAAAAAAAATCTTATTATTAATTCATGTTTATATATATATATATATATATATATAATATTTTATTTATGTTTTTATTATATATTTTATATATTTTTAATTTATTTATATTGATAAATAAATATGCTTATGATGTTGAATTCAAAGACCTGGTTGATATAATAAATGCAATAAATTTTTAATTTGAAAACTGTTTAATATTAATTTTTTTAGTATGTTAGTTTTTCACTTTAATATTTTGCTTTACATTAATCCTATATAGTTTCTTTTATGTATGTTAGTTTTTCACTTTTATGTAATTATATTTTATATTTTATATTTTTTAATATGTATATTTATTTTTATATATTTTATATTTTTTTAATTTGCATATTTATTTATATAGATAAATATGTTTAATTAATATGATTTTGAATTCAAAGATCTAATTCACATATTTTAATGCAATGAATTTTAATTTGAAAACAATTTAATATCAATTTTTTCGAGTGTTAGTATTTCACTTTAATTTTTTTGTTTTACATTAACATAAAAATATATGTAATAGTATATATATATATATATTTTATAGTATAGCATTGAAGGATGAAGAAAAAATAAATTTTATAATACTTTCAAAATGATGATAAGGGTATATATTCATTTATTACAAATTATTATATAAAACATAAATTTAATTATATTGGTTTGGGTTGAGGTTCATTCTCAAAATGATGATAATGGTATATATTTATTTAATACAAATGATTATATAATACATAAATGTAATTATATTGGTTTGGCATGAGGTTCATTCTCAAGTAGGTTTATGTTTATGTTTCATCCTTGATTCGAGGATAAACTAGTGAAAAGATTAATAAATTGAATATAAATTATATAATATTCATTTAGGTTTATATTCAATATTTAATAATAATTAATTTCAAAAAACTTAGACTTCTTTAAGTTAATTATCAATTAAAGGATCTCCAGATCATGAAAAATTGAAGAAATAGTATCTTTTGCTTTTAGTTGAAGGGGGATAGTATAAATGACAACCCCTCCTTCGAGGCCTTGTCGACCTCCCCTTTGTTTTCCCTGTAAATATGTTGGCAAGAGAAGGAAACAAAAGAGTTTAGAACCTATTTAGCAGACAATAAGATACTGGCAAGTCTAATATTCCTGCATTGTTGTGTCCCATTAATCCAATTTACAACATTCATAGAGTCACCCATAAAATTTAAATTTCTACATCCTTTCTCTACTGCAAAGACCAAGAGAAGTTTAAGGCTCATGAGTTCAACAAATTTTTTATTGGCTTCCCCTAAATTTGCCACCAGTTCATAGAAATATGTCTCGGTAAGAAATAGAAGAGCCCCACCACCACATATATTATCTTGTGCTGCCCAATAAAAAAAAACCATGGCACTAATTTGTCCAATTCAGCATCCAAAGCATCCCTCTGTCTGGTAGATCTGATATATTGGGGAAAGTCACTCAGAAAGCTGCAAGAGAGGCTTGTTGTTATTGCTAAAGTGTGGCCCTCCCAGAAACATGGCACCCCCAGTGTCTTTGAGCATTCCGACCAAACAACTTTGATAAAGGCACATTGCTTAAAAAGATGTAGAACCGTTTCTCCCTCTACATTGCAAATCATCCACCAGTTGGGCCCTTGAAAACATATTTTCTAAAGATTGTCCCAGGTGGAACCTTGTTCTCCAGTGCACACCACATGAAGAGCCTATTTTTTGGTGGGCTATTGATTTTCCACAGTTTCTACCACCACCAAAACGGATCCCTTCATAGACCATCTACACTAAGTTTTAAGTAATCGACCTTTGGAGTGTAGCAACCGAGGGGATCAACATTGCTAACAAGTTCATCCTCCCTCTCCCTTAACTGAATGAGATCCTTATTCAAATATCCAATATAACATGTCAATTCCCCTTCATTAATATATGCTAACCCAAAAGAAGAAGACGGTCTCCATGACTGAAACCATAAATTCTCCTGAATAGGGGTTGCAAGTTGGTAGAGGTAGAAAATGTCTCTCTCTCTAATTTCCTCCATCGTGTGGCTAGGAAGTATGTGTTGTTGTGCACTGTCGGCCCATGGATCGTCACTAAACCTTAATTTCCTGCCATCCCCGACTTTCCAAGCTAGGTTGTTTTCAAGAAAACTGAAGGATTGCACCACAACTTTCTAAATCATAGAGCCTCCTGCATGGGATTTCCTGGGATTCCTAATCCAATCTTCAACTAAATCCGAAGCTAAGTACTTATGTATCATAACATGTTTCCAAATACTGACATATTTTAGCAACCTCCATTTCCCCTTGCTTGCAAGAGACTTCATAAACAAGAAAATATTCTTCAGGCCCCAGCCTCCCAGACCTTTTGGTACCGCAATATTTTCCCATCGGACCTAAGGAGTCACCTGAGTTTCCTTCTTGCCACTCCACATAAACCTGAAAAAAATTCTCCTTGTTGCTTCCAAAATACCTTTAGCGATCCAAGCAAGTGACATCCAATATATAGGTATAGCTTCCAATACCAATTTCACCAAAACCAATATGCCTACTCTAGACAACCACTTATGACTCCACATCTTTAGTCTCTTTCCCATCTTTTCAAGAAGCCAATTCCAATCCTGTTTGTGATCATCATTAGGTTTGAGACAAAAACCTAAATATTTCATACCCTCATCAATTTCAGTCGGCTTGTAAGTAAATACCCTACTGAGTTCAAGGGTCTCTTCAACCGACGGCATGTGATAAGTTAGGGTTTATTTCCTCTCATTAATATCCATCCTAGTTTCTTTGGAGAACAGAACGAGTATGTCTAGAAGAGTATTAATGTCCCTCACCGTCGCTGTGCAAAAAATGAGGAGATCATCCACAAACAGGAGATGAGTTAAATGAAGAACTTGGTAAATTTGTATGCCCTTCAAAGAACCATGACTTTTATCTTCTTTGAAGGCCCTACTTAATCCTTCAGCCACCAACAGAAAGAGTAAGGGGAATAACGGAAAGCCTTGGCGCAATCCTCTCTCAGCATGGAAAAAAGGTGAATCCGCCCCATTCATTAGAAGAGAAAACGAGACTTTAGTAATGAAACTCATGATTCATCTGATAAATCCTATACCCAATCCAAGATGCGTCAGCATCGAATGAATGGATAACTAAATAACCTTATCATAGGCTTTACACAGATCAATTTTGAGGATAGACCCTTTGATATTTTTTGTCTTTATACTGTGCAGCCCTTCCTATGCCACCCCAATGGTTTCATGAATCTGTCTCCCCTCCAAAAACCAAAATTGTTCTTCAGTGATATGCTTTGAAAGAATGTCCTTGAATCTTCAAGAAATCACCTTAGAGACCACCTTGTAGACACAGTTACAGAGAGATATGGGTCTAAAATCATTCAATGAGGTAGGGTTGTCAACCTTTGGGATTAATACAATAAAGGTTGAGTTTAAATTGATAAGGAATCTATCCGAGAGTCTGGTGTCTTCCAAAACCTTCAAAATATCTCCACCTAGAAGATCATATAGACCCAGAAAGAATTCAATTGTCCACCCATCGGGTCCAGGACTTTTATCCTTCTACCTTTAGTTCCTCCTCAACTTCCTCGATAAGTGAAAGATTGTCTTCCTCCTCCACGAACCTCGGGACCAGTTGAGCTACTCTAATGAATTCAACAATAGAAGCCTGAGGAGAAGCTTTGAAAAGATTCTCAAAGTGAGCTACCCCTACTTTATCCTTCTCATCAAAAGAGGATTGGGTTGCACCATGTTCATCCATAAAGCTCCAAATGGATTTGGAAGCCTTCCTCCCTCTAGCATAATCATGAAAACTTTTTGTATTATCATCTCCACATTCCAACTGGGTATCTCTTCTCTTCAATCTCTAAGTCTCCTCCCTTTCCAACAGCAAAGTGTTCCTTCTCCCTTCAAGCCTTCTAAGGTTCTCCTTGGTATCTTGGTTTAGCATCCCACCCCCATCCCCCTCCAGGATCCTAGGATTGAAGGGGATCCAACTTCCAGAAATCAAGAATAAAAAAGACTCATCATTTAACCAAGTCTTGTTAAACTTCCAAGTGGTTGTGTAGGTCCAATATTGAGTTCTAGAAAGATAGGTACATGATCAGAAAGACCCCCACTTCCAACCCACTGCCTGAATAGATGTATCATGTCCATCACATGTTTAGCCACCAGGAATTTATCCAACCTCTTACCAACTCGTCCATTGCCACACCTATTGTTTATTCAAGTGGGATTGAGTTTGATAGGCTCAATGTCTAACCAATTCCTTTCAATAAGTTTCTGAGTGAAAAAGAAAAAATCAACACGAACATGAGGCCCCCAAACCTTGGCCTGCCCCAATGGGAAATTTAAATCCCACCCCAAGGATTACCGACTCTCCCATGAGGAGTGGATTGTTAAAAACCCCTTCCTAGAATGGAATCCTATTTAGATAAGGACCATAAATGTTAAATACAGTAAAGGAGATCGGAAGATCCAGTGCCAGAAAGTTCATAACCAACACCGATTCCATACCCCACATATTTAGGGCTTTGACAGTTTTCTCATTCCATCCAATTTCCAAGCCCCCAGAGCTCCCTCTAATATCCAAGGTCATAAAATCCCAACCTGGAAACTATCTTTCCAGTCTCGATTGCACCACATCTCCTACACCTAAATTTTCTTGTAATAACAGAATGTCAGGGTGTTCCAACCCAACCACCCTTTTGAACGGTTGATCTTTTATGGGGACCAGCTAGACCCCGAAAGTTAAAGGACATAAGTACCATCTACGACCCTTCTTCAGGGAACGAACTGCTCTCAGCGTCCTCTCAATAGATTGTTGTTTTCCTTCTAGAAGATCCTTTTTGGATTTGGACTGTGCTTTAGCGATAAAGGATTTATGACCTCTCCCCTTAGAGACAAGGGTGGCATAAAGACCTAAATCCCTAGAAGACACCTTGGTGTAGGACCTGAGGAAATACCTCGATTCAGATGAATTAGGTAGGGCCAGTAAGGTGGGAGAAAGTAAAAGTAGGGCCTCACCAGAGGAGTTATCAGCTACAGCAGGTAGGGGGATCTCCTCCAACATAGCAGCAGAGAAAGTCCTAGAATCCAGATGAGGCCTTGAAGAAATGTTCAGATTTTTTAGGCCCTCTACCCAATCCAAAATAGACAAAGTAACATTACTAGAAAAAAAATTAAGGGAACAAAGAAAAGGAGGATGTACTAGGGAAGGGGAGTCCCTGCGTGAGCAAGATCTCAGGCGGTCTACACAATTCCACCAGCAGCAAGGGTCCAGTAATCTCCTCATCAATTTTGTTATCCACCATCACACACTGTGGAGTAGGGTCCAAAGTATGCAATCGCCTGGGAGTAGGAGGTCTCAAGAAAAATTCAGTCCTTCCCCCTTTTCTAGCTCTTGATTGATGTCGGCGCCCATTTAAAGTACAGACAAACAATTTGCACTCTAAGGCCAGATGCTCGTAAACATGGCATTGCCTACATCAAAACGAGAATTGTTCGTAATCCAGGGGTTGTTTGATGACAAAATGCCCCCAACGAATGTTCAAATCTGTCGCAAGACCTTCCCTCACATTCAAACTGACCAAAATTCTTGCAACCTTCTGTTGCTTCATCTCCATGAAAGAAAGGTCGACTTCCAAAAAAGACCCCAAAATGTTCCCGATGTTTCTGAAATGTTCTTCTGTTTAGTAATGAAACAGAATACCAAGAAGCCACACCCATAGTGGCACAACATCCACACGTACCTGCTAACGTCAAACAATGGGTGCCATGGTTTGAGGAGCAAAGGTGTATGGTCGAAAGTCCAATTGCGTGAAATGAACCATTGATGGTGTTCTGCCTCATAGAAATTGAAAGCAAACCAACCCTTGGTAAGGACCACCACCGTTGGGACCATCCCAAGGGTTTCCACCCAATTTTCCTCTGCCCACAAGGCCACAGTCCTCTGCTAGAAGGTCTTCCCTAATTCCCTCCCAACCAAGGTCTGGTCAGCCATTTGTGATACTTGGTGCCACCCGATATCCTCCCCTAGGGTATAATTGTATTCTGACTTGTTCCTGATTCATTTCTTGCGAGGTTTCTTCCACCCGCCATTGTCTCCTAACCTGTCCTCAACCTCATTACTCGTACCAGAGCCCACAAATCCTTCTTCGCCAGGTCTAGGGAATCCCCTCTGTTCCCATGACCCTAAGAAATGTGCGAGGGATCCATGTTCCACCCACTGAGCCCCATCACTAGGATAAAGGGTATCTGGATCACCATTGGGTATCTCTGCTCCTTGACCAATGCCCTCTCCTTCCTCCTCCCATTCAATAGGGTGATGTTATTCGATCCTAACCCTCGACACTAATGAAGAGAAAGCCCCATATTCCCTCCACGGTAGACTGAACAAATCGTCGTCCACAATCCCAGTACTACCAAGCGCCCCAAAAACCACAGAAAGCATAGGAGAAGTAAGCAATAAGTCTGAAGGTGAAAAAAACCTCTGCAAGGTTATCAGGTGGATGAACCACCTCTTCGAACCTTTCAACCCAAGGAGGAGGGGGGGCCTCCACCGAAGCATTCCCACTTCCACCTGTCACGGCCCAAATGTCATCGTCGTGCAACTGATCACTAGAGTAGTCCAGCGGATCATCGCCCACCATCCTGTCAGGGATAAAAATAAAAAACTTACCAGCAGTAATACCTAGAAACATACCAACAGTAAAAACTGTTAAAAAAAATAAATTTAAGCTATTATAAATGTTAAATATTTAATTCAAAGAGATATTACCATACGAGAAAATGAGAAAAAATAAAAACATAATAAAATACCATCAACTTTTGCTTAAACTATAGATGATGAATGGGTGTACGTGCTTAAGGTACTCTTTATGTTGGTCACTAGTTCAAAGCTCAGTGAATACTAACAAAATGTAAATATTTCCTTCAAAACATTTAATAAATTAAAACCGTGATATGTTGGGCACAACACAATCCATAATACACGTTGTTATTATTACCACTTTGAATTTATCATTATCATGACACGTTAGTATATTTATACAAAAAGAACTTGAAAGGTGCCCTTCCTACTCCCATAATGTGTAGTTTTATTTCAATGATCTTATCTATAATAAATAATTAGAATGTTTTTTAGTGAATTCATGGGAAATTTTCAAAACTATATTTTATAATATATTGAACACTTTCATATTTATTCATGTTTATATTTAATGTTTAATAATAATTAATTTCTTCTAAAATTCTTCAACAGTAAAGTATTAATTAAATGACGTCCAAATTATAGAAAATGGAAGAAATGGTATCCCTCATTAGTAATTGAAGTGCAAGTTCCATAATAGTTATTATAAATTGGAAAATACTTTATATTCATGAGTTGATACATTAAAATTAAGGTATATATTAAGGATTATATCATTATGAACAATAATATTATAATATAGTGGGATTATTAAGATTAATAGATCAAAAGTGATTATATTTAAAAGTAGATTTGTAAAATATATATTAAAAAATGGTTTGGATATGATTTTGGTTAAAAAAATTGAAAAAAAAAATATAATAAATTATTTTTTAAGTTATTATAAATGTTAAAGATTTAAATGAAAAAGATATTACCATATGAGAAAATGAAAAAAACTAAAAACATAATAAAACACTATGAGCTTTTGCTTAAGCTATAGATGATGAATGGATGTAGCTTAAGGCACTCTTCGTGAGTACTAACACAGTGTAAACATTTCCCTTAAGATGTTTAATAAATTAAAACCATGATATGTTAGGCACAATACCATCCATGATACATGTTATTGTTACCACATTGAATTTATCATTATCATGACACGTTAGTATATTTATAGAAAAGGAACTTGAAAGGTGGCCTTCCTACTCCCATAATGTGTGGTTTTATTTCAATGATATTGTGTATAAAAAATCATTAAAATGTTTTTTTTTCTTCTGTGATTCATGGGAAATTTTCAAAACCATATTTTATAATATATTGAACACTTTCATAGATCTAGGTAGCAAGCTTCACAATTTAAATAGTCTTATGACATATATGTGTTAAGGAGAAACTTATTAATGGTAGACTTTTCCAACACATTTTCTTCCTACAAAGACATATCCAAGTGAGCATTAATGATGGTATAGTACTACATAATCACGTGATAAGATGAAATAGTTCTACATAATCAAAAAATAAGATTGACATAAAACTTGATTTGGTTGGATGGGTGTGCTTGGAAGTTCAAAACACACTCTTTTTATTGCTTGAGTCAATTTCATAAGGATAAATGAGTTTTTTTTAATGTGGCACATAAAAGGTGAACACTAGTATAAGTTATGTTTGGTGGTTATAGTATAAGTTATGATTGATGGTTTAGTGAGATAAGGAATTAAAAAAAAAATAGAATTTGAATAAATAAATATAATGTAAGCATCATATTTTCAAGTTATTGTAAAAGATTATATAGAAAAGCATGATGTGTCTTCGTTAAAGAAATATAATTGTGTAGAAAATATAAACAAAATGTGATGTGGCTTCGTTTTGTACAACCTAGGTATAAATAAAAAAGTTTAATAAATTATATTAATACTGGGAAACAACAACAATATTAAACCATGGCAAGATATAAATATAAAATAGTATCATGGATCTATAATAGACTTTACAAATGAATGATGAATAAAGTCCCAAAGTACCCTGCAAACACCCATCTTTATCTACATGGACATCCAATGCAACAATCATCGTCCATATTATCAATTTAAATTTAATATTTGTATAATTTATCTTATTTGGACCTTGTGGATTAACAATACAACTTTCCATGAACACTTGCCTCTTAAATTATTAACATTGGTATTCAAGTTTTGTTCTATTAAGTGGTTTTCTAATGTATATGTCTCATTTTAATTGCACTTAACATGTTAATCCATGCTAGCTAAATAAGTGTGAGATTGTATATATAGTAATTGTCATTTAAAATGCATATTGAATAAGAATGTTATTTTCACATGATTATCATAAAGTGAAAAGAAATCCAAAATTACCTATAAAATATAAAGTCTAAAAAATACTCATCATAAAGTCCATATATAAAATACAAAAAAAATACACGGATATACATACATTCATATATAGTACAAATTAAAAAAAGTATTTTACTTTCGATCAAGAAGAAATGCTTTAGTATTCAAAGATTGGTGTGCAACGATTAGGAGCGAGAGAGAGGCGGGAGGTTTCATGGTGGATGCAAGTTGTAGGGATTGTTGGTTTCTGAGGGAGGGGACAAACCCTGTACCTCCAGCTAGGGGGGCGGGTCCTGGGATGAGTGAGCCCACGAATGGTGGGGAAAATCCCCCTATTCAAAGCTCAGATATGGAAATCAAGAAAGGTAAAGGAAAATGGAAAAAATTCGATACCCATATCAGGAAGGATGGAGAAGGTACGAGTAGAACCAATAAAGAAACCATGGTGAAAGGAGAGAACAGAAAAGAAGGGCAATGTGTGCCAAAATCAATGATTGTACCAAAGATTCAGATTAAATCGGATCGCATAAGGGAAGACATCAACTACATGAAGGAGCGAGCACTTATTGGTAAATTTGTAGGGATCTTTCCCACTCAGAAGACCTTAGTGTGGTGGATAAACACCATCTGGAAACCACAAGGCCATTATGATTTGTAACTGGGAGCAAAAGGATTCTTCACGGCTATCTTCTTTAATGAAGAGGACAGAACCAGAATATTTGAGAGAGGGCACTATTTCTTTAAATCTGCTAGTCTCTTCTTAAGACTGTGGAAAGAAATATTTAATCCAGACAAGGAAAATCTCACAATAGCCCCAGTCTGGATCAGAATGTACTCCCTTCCTATGAAGTAATGGACAGAAGAAATCCTGATGGACATTGGGAACATTCTAGGGAACTTTCTAAAAGTATCAGAGCAAACTCGACAGAGGCAGCACACATCCTATGCCCAAATCTGCATCTATCTTGATATATCATAGGATCTTCCAGATGGAATTGACTTAACATGGGATGATGAGGATTGGTTTCAAGAAATCGACTATGAACAGATGTCGTTTATATGCAAGCAATGTCATGAGCATGGACACTTGTTCTCAGATTGCCCACAGAATAAAAAATCAGGAGGAAAGAAAGATCAAGAAAATCAAGATATCGAGGGGTTTACCAGAGTCCAAAATAAGAAAAGATCATACAAGAAAACTATGGGACCTTAAATATTTTAAAAAGTCCAAACTCAAAATAGGTTTGAAGTCCTCCAAGAACCCAAATAGACTACCACTCAGTAAGAAGAACAAATTCAAGATCAGAAGATTCAAGAAACCAAACTGAGCATGAAGATCTAGACCCAGGAAGAGCCTTAGGAAATTAAAGAAGATGATAATAAGATATTGGAAGTTGAAGAGGAAGAAATGGAGATAGGAGATCTTGATTTGGTAGGTTTGGAAACAACATGCTCTGAGAAGGTCCTCGAAAATATCCCTCCACAACAAGTCACATTATTGGAAAAGGCGATAATCAAGGACAAAACGATGGAGTTTCTTGGGGTCTCGTCAGAATCCCTCAAAGATCCTAATGGAAAAAAGAAAGGGAAAAAAAACGAGGAAGGCATAGTAATGTGCAAAGGATTCAAATGGTAGGGGCACAACTTGTTGCATATGGGCAATATCCTACCATAGATGCAACCCTTTCTCCTGCAAATAAATAAGTTTCCAATGTGGATTACATCCTAGAATATTAGAGGTTGTAACAACACCTTGAATATTCGTCTTGTAAGGAGAAGGATAGAACTGGAAACTACAGGTATAATTTTCTTACAAGAAATTAAATGCTCGAAGGAAGAACTGAAGATTATTGGAGGAAATGTTTGGAGGGGAAGTGAGGCCTTTGTAGTGGATGCTAAAGGGGTGGCTAGAGGTATCAGGATTCTTTGGAACCCAAGAGAGGTTTCCCTATTTGAATTCTCTGCAACTCAGTTCTCTCTATCGGAGGCATTCCATATCTTAGGTACTAGTACCAGAGGTTTTATGACTAATGTTTATGAACCTCCTAGGGCAGAACAGAAAGTGCAATTCCTGGACTCTTTAGGGGTGCTTAAAAGGACGTCGAAAGGAAAACCCTGGATTCTTGGAGGGGACTTCAACTTGGTCAGGAATCTAAACGAAAAAAAGGTGGGATATGGCAGCTAAACCCTATCAGTGAGTATTTTAATGAAGTTATTGATAACATAGAATTGGTCGATGTCAAAATAACCAATGGTACCTTTACATGGAATAATAAACGAACGAGAGACATGGGCATATCTTGTCGGCTAGACCTATTTTTGGTCTTGGAATCCATTATGATGGCTGGGGGAGAACTGAGGGTTATGGTACTCCCCTTAGCCGGCTCAAACCATTTTCCAATTAATTTGGAATAGGAAAGCGTGTGGGTTAACCTGTGAAGAAACTCAGAGAATGGTGGGAGGAAATACTAACCATCAGAGGTACACAAATGTACCAGTTTCAACAAAAGCTTAAACTCCTTAAATAAAAAATCAAGAAATGTAACTCAGGAAGGAGGACACATTGCCGAAACTCAGGAAGACCTGGAACTCACTCTGAACTCCTTTTTCGCCAAAATCTTGGAAGAACCAGATTGGGACAGGGATGATTAGGCGAGAGTCGTTGAAGGAAGGAAAATTTAGGATGGAATCATCTTGATTCATGAAACCATACATTCAGACAAAATTGAGAAAATACCAGGTATGCTACTAAAATTAGATCTGTCTAAAGCTTATGATAAATTGAAGTGGAAATTCTTAGCAGGTGTGCTTCAGGATTTTAGCTTCTCTGACCAATGGACTGGGTGGGTTATGAAACTAGTTTCATCGGCCTTCTTCTCTATTCTAGTAAATGATACCACCTCCTCACCTTTCCAGGTCTCAAAAGGGATAAGACAAGGTGACCCATTGTCCCCCTTTCTATTCATTATAGAAGCTGAGGGTTTAGGCATAATGCTTAAGAACTTACGCATTGATAATAATATCAGAGGGCTATCCCTTACTACTGAGCTGGAACCTCAAACCCGTCAACAGTTTGTAGATGATACGACGCTTATGGGTCCTTCCACTATTCAAGAGGCCGATGACATAAATGATGGGCTAGACACTTTCCTAGAAGCCAACAGACTAGAAATAAATAAGGAAAAATCCCAGGTATACTTCTTCAATACTCCAAAAATCTCTAAAAGGAATATTCTCAAGATATTGGGATTCTCAGAAGCAGGGATCCCTTCCAAGTACTTAGGAGCACTGCTTGCAGAATCGACCATCCGATAGGTTTATTAGAAGGATCTTATAGACAAATTCAAGCGAAAACTTAGCCAATGGAATTTTAGAGCCCTTAACTTCCCCAATAGACTTATTCTGGTTAAATCTATCCTTTAGGCTATGCCTCTCTATCTATTCTTGGTTTTTGCTGCACCAAAATCAGTGGAAAAGCAGATCAGGAATATTCAAATGAACTTTCTATGGGGAGGATCCAATAGTCATAGAAAATGGCCATTGGTGGACTGGAAAACAGTATGTAAACCCAAAGATGTGGGAGGGTTAGGACTTCGTGACCCATTAGATAATAATAAAGAAATGGGAGCCAAGATAGGGTGGAAATGGACAACCCATGAGGAAGAAACATGGGCTAAGATATGGCATGTGAAGTATGCACCCTAATGGCCAAAACAATCATTGATAAGATTCGGTGAAAACCTCTTGGGCTCCAGCATCTAGAAATCGGCCCAAGAAAGTAGAAGCCTCATTCAAAGACACAGTTTCTCGGAGGTAAGAGATGGCAGCTCGGCAATGTTTGTTAGCAACGCCTAGAACTAGGAGCCTTGTATTGAAAGTTTGGACAATGTTTTGACGCTTATGTACCATCTCCATAATAGCTAGATGAAAAAAGTGAGTGAATTTTGGTACTCTGGGTCCCCTGACAAAATATTCAGGACATGGAAAGGGAAAGAATGGTGGCAAACCCTGGTACCAATAGAGGACATGGAATATTTCCACATGGAACTTTGCTCCAGGAAGATCCCCTGGCATGATGGATCAGGTAAGATACGATGGGGATATTTCAACCTTGGAATATTCAATATTAAAGAGGCCATTGGGTTGCTGACTCAAACTCACAGGTTGGAAAAGGAGGCTAAATGGAGAAAAATTTAGGGAGGGAGATGGTGGCCCAAAGTAGCATCTTTCAGCTAGCTCATTCTCAAACATTGCATTCTCACATGGGATCATATACAGGTTCGGGGGATTCTAGGTCCTTCAAGATGTTTCCTTTGTGAAAACAACAATGAAACAATAAACCGCCATTTCGATGAGTGTCCAATTGCAGACACTATCTAGAAAAGAGGTGTTGGGTTGTTTAAAAAAAATCACAGATATAAAGGAATACTCGACATAATGATAGCTGAATGGCCAAAGAACATATTCAAAAACAAAATTGTGAACAAGATCTGGGAGCTATTTCCGTGCTTCATGGTCTGGGAAATTTGGAAAACTCAGAACTTAATTTTTTTTGAAAACAAATAGAGATGGGTTAAGGGAATTTGGGTAATGATAGAAGCTCATCTAAAAGAAACTATAACTTTAACTCTATGGACCCATGAGGATTATGAAGCATAAGCAACTAAAAAACAAATTCTTCATGGATGGGGAATCTTAACGTTACCTGTGGACAATTCATGCACCAGCAAAATGATTAAGCCACCGCGCAGCTCTGATTTTTGGCAAATCCATCAGATGGGTGCCTTCAAAGTTAACTTCGACGGAGTTGCAAAAGGGAACCTGGGAGCTGCTAGTTTTGGTGGAGCGATTAGGGACTCACGGGGTAGAATTCTTAGCATCTTTTGGGGCAACATAGGAACCAACACTAACAATCTAGCGGAGTTACATGCCTCATAAATGGGGTTTTGTGAGCCTTACAGCACCAATAAAATCCATTGATTGTGGAAGGGGACTCTCTGGTTATTATTAACATAGCCAGAATGCTTCATAATGGTGTGACCATAGGCCAAGTCTCCAAAAATTGGTGATGGGAGGGAAGGATTACAGAACTAAGAAGTTGGTTAAGGCATAACCCAACGCTCATGTTCTCGCACATTATACGGACTGGTAACAGGGTGGCAGACACCTTGTCCAATGAAGGGGTTGGAAAATGTTATCTCCTTCCATGCAGAGGAAAACAACGAAAAGAGGGAAGGTACATTATGGATAAGATGTGAAGCACTTGCAGTGGATGACATAGGGAGGAAAAATGGAGGTCATCCACAATAGTTGTTCATTCCTTCACTCCCGATGCAGGACAAGTGAAATCAATATTCCACCTCAACCCCACTATCTAACACATTCCCCCCACTTACACGACCCCCACGTCATAACAGGGAATCCATCGGATAGCCACATGATCCGATATGATGGCCATCCTCTCCACATCCCTGTGTTAGGTGTGATTGAAGGCAACGAGACATCCATCCCACTTGGAATTAATTCCATGCAGGTTGATGTTAAGGCCGGGACAAGTGGGAAGCCGATGAGTAATTCAAAAAAGCATGGTGGCATGTCGGCCCGATTCGGAGAGGATGATCCAGGGTCACGCCATCATGTATAAGAATTTCACCAGAAACGCTTGCGGGGTACGAAGTGGTACATGGGATCAAGCCCTTTGGGCATACCAGTTGGGTAATCTTGAGTCTTTCTTCATGGACTGTCAAAATCTGTAAGTCCCATATGAGGCGACCATCAATGGGGGATAAGGATTCCAATATTTCACATGGAAAGAAGGATATGGAAAATATTAATGGGCTCTACACCTGTAAGTTTGAAGCTTCGTAGGGTGAAAAACGGAAACATCAACCAACGAGGATGAGGGTGGGTTACATCACCAAGTTAAGGGGAGCGGCTATATATTCATCTATGGATGGTGAATGGGTCACCATGATCAAGCTCATTTTTCATGACCACCCTCTTCTGTATTCCTCTCAAAATTATCTGCTCTGAGAGACAATGGTCCAACAATGGCATGTATGACGTCGCTAGGGGGAGCGTGGAAAAATTGATGGGGGAAATATACCCCAGGATGGCTCATCTGGTAGTGCCCTGCCTATGGAAGATAACCCAACTCCTTTGAAGTTCAACTAGGGGGCTATTATACATAAATCTCATCATTGGCATGTGATAAGATCCCAAACTTCAGTATTTCCCTCAATCCAAAATTGTGAAGCAAGAACATTGGTCCAAATATCAATTTTATATATAAAAATCCAGCACCGCCTCTGCCCTTTAGTTAAAAAGTGGTACCTTCTTTAGCACCGCCTCAACTTAGTTGTCAATAAGCAGTGGCACCACCTTTATCCTTTAATCGAGGCGCGGTTCTGCCTAGAACCTCTCTGTCATGGTGAACAAAGAGCGGTGCCCTTGGTAAAAAGTGAAAAAGAGAGGTTCTCACGAAGCTTCTTGAAAGAAGGCTTCATGGCACCCTTATCCCTAATCACCAAGGTCAGTTGGGCTCGAGATCCATCCTTGTAGGATCTCCTAGCCAACTCACCCACAAATTTCTCAACCTTCCCTATCCATTCCAAGCCTATAAAAGCAGGCTCAATTCCCATGGTTGATGGGAGAGTAATGTTATGATGTTGCTTTGATATTCTGGCCTAAGTAATTCAAGAGAGCAAAGGGAACAAGTTGGAGCTATCAAAGACAAGATGTTAGATTTGTGAAAGAGCATATCAATACTAAGGCATAGGTTGTAAACTCTTTCTTCATTTTATTAATATAAAGTTGGTTCCTTTCCCATATACTTGTTATGTCATAATCTTGCATGTTATTGTCAAATTCCTTAGTCATTGACATAGATCTATAGATGATGTTCTGGTATCTTTGATATCTTGTGTGTTTGATGTGTTTATGTAGGTGTTTCCTAGAGACCTTTTGTCATAAGAGAAGAACCACATCACTCCATCAAAGATTGCATTCCAGGTGTCTGTAGTTTCTAGGGAAAGTCTTCCAGCCTTATTGTGAACCATTTGTTCTAGATTTGAACCATTCAGACTAGAGGAATAGATTCTGTCTATAGAAGGTGCAACAAAATTCCTACAAACAAATCTGGTGACTCCGCTGGGGAAGAGCTTCGACTGATATGATCTTCCTTAGTTCTTTTTCAGGAACACTTGTCTGAAATCCAAGCTCCCCTCCTTCATCAATTCAATCAGATCCACTAGCTGATCTAGTGGTTATTGGTTTAGTATATTCATATATGTTCAGATCTGAGTTTTCTTGACTCTCTGTACTCTCAAATATTGTGAAATCATGTCTTAAATTCCAGTTGCATAGTGATCTAACATTGCTTTTTCACCATTTTCTTTTTTTTGTGCATTTACAGGGAACCGTGCATGTTTTGCAAGCAATAAGCAGTTCCACCGCTTGAAGGCAGTTAGCAGAAAGTGGTGCCGCCGCTTGGGACCAGTAATCAGGAAGCAGTTCTAGATCAAAACCGCTCTATCAGTGACTTTCTATGCGCGGTGCCAGGTAGGCCTTTTCGAGGCCTAGTTTTTTCAAAGTTTTTTGCAAAAAAATTTGGTTAATTGTTTTCAGTTCTAAATGTCTGGGTTTGTATTAAAGATATCTGAATGCTTGAATGTCAAATTTGATATGGTAAAAGGCTTGTTTTGTTGAAATCAAAGAGCTAAGATAGCTTCATCTGTTCATGGGCTTGTATGCTTGGTTTTGGATTTTTCAAATGAAGTGTTGTTTGAGAGCTTAGCACTAATTATATCTCCACTCTTATCATTAAATCAATCTGAAAAGAAAGACTTGCTTGATTGTTTTCCTTTTCTCATTTTTCATTAAAAAGTTTGTGAAGGACATCTTTTTTACTTTGAAAAAGAAATTTTTTTGTTGAGAATTGTTTATATCTTTGTTGGAGAACGAACTATTGGATACCTGCTTAGCCTCATCTCCTTTAAGTCTTCCATCTTTCTTCTCCTTCCTTTAAATTTCCATCTCATCAAAAGAAAATATTAATAGTTTTAAGTTAGATCTTTCTAGTTTTGAAAGAAAATTAAAAAGTTGATTATGCTTTTGAGTGTGTTTGGTCTTTCTTCTTAGAAAAAGAGATCTTACCTTACTCTGCTTGCTCCCAAAATTAGATTGAAGTTTTTTGCTTGTTTTCTTTCTCAGAAAAAGTTTGGTTTAGTATAGTTGTTTGGGAAATTTTTGGCTTCAAAATGAAAATTGAAAGAAAAATAATCTCTCCTTCCCATAGGTAGGCATGCGTTGAAAAGTAAAGTGAAAATATGTGCATTTCATATCTGCATGGCTTTACATTTCTGTCAAAATCTCATGCATTCACCTAACCACTCAAGATCAAATTAACGGTAGTTATAGGTCGAAAATTGTATAGAAATTTGAGTGATAAGTTAGTGACATGTTCGGGTGTCGTAAAACGTAGGAGTTGTCATTAATTTGTTCACACTACAACCTGAGACGCACACGGTTCTTCCACGTACCATCAGTATATCGAACGACCTTTCACATACCCCTGAGGTATATAGAAAGGTACTTCACGTACTCGATTGTATATCGAAAGGCTCCTTTTGAATGGTTATGCATTAGACAACACTACTATCGATTTGAGATCCCACGTACCTTGTGTATATAGGGAGACCCCACTAGGATTTCTTGTCCAACTAAGAAAAACCCTTTGGTTGTCTTCTTTGGAGCAATACACCGAGAAAAACACTCGGGGATACTACTATGCACATACCTCTAGTATATCGCGAGTTGCACTTGCTTGAAAATCCTTGTGAGAGACCGACTATTTTGAGCTAGATTACCTCGTAACACGGATCTTTGGCCTGTGGCTGAAATTAGAGCTTCCACTGATGGTCATCTAGCATATGGTGAGACTTCTCACAATCCATGTCAGACCTCCAATTCTGCTCCTGTAGTTTTGAATTCTAGGTCTATATCTATTCATCCCATACTTTCTATGGCCGGGGGGGAACCTTCAGTTCCATTAGTGTCTATACCTTCTAACACTGGGGGGAAACCCCCAACATGACCTACGTTACTCGCTAGTGGAGTTGTTACTAATAATATACAAACCTCTACTACAGGACAATCCACATTATATGTTCCTCCCACCAATACAAACATATCACACCCTCCTTTTAGTTCAGGTCATCCCTTAGGGGCACATCCTATAGTTAATCAACCCTCATGGGGTTATGGTTACCCAGCAAATCAAGTACCTGTAGCGAACATGAATTATCAAGCTATCCCTATAGGAATGTCCTACACTGGAATTATGTACCCTAGGAATGCATTTACACCATGGGGGCAACCCAACTGGTCTTACATGCCAGCAATGGGAGGAATACCTATTCATACTGCTAGAGGTGTCAGAGGACCACCTTATGGAGGTCCTCCCCCCAGGGGGGGCGGGTGGTCCTCCTCTTGGTGGTCTTAGGGGTCGAGCTTGTGGTCCTCGTCCCGGTGGTCTTAGGGGTCCTAGTGGTCCTCCTCCTAGTGGTCCTGGTGGTCTCGTGGATCCTGGTGGTCCTAGTGGTCCTCCTCCTGGTGGTCTCAGGGGTCCTGGTGATCTTAGTGGTCTTGGTGGTACCGGGGGCCTCTGATGGTCCTGGCAACCCTGATCTTGGAGGTCAATCCTTGGGAATTGCATCATCTCATCAATTGTTTCAACAACCTGTATATCAGTCAAAATATGGTCCTACTGGTGGATACATGCCTTATCAATACTACTAGTACGTGGAACCCAATCGTCATTTACCTTTCCTAGAAACTTTGGATTTATCTGATTTATCCAAATTGATAAATGATCCCATTCGGCACAACCCTTCGTGGCCCACGATTATGGTAAAGTTTCCATCGAAGATTCCAAAATTAGATGGAAAGTAGGGAGATGATCCCAAAAACCATGTTATGACCTTCCATCTGTGGTCTTCCTTGAACTCCTTGATGAACGATTCTATTCATTTGAGGCTCTTCCAGTGCACATTGACCGATATAGCTGCGAAATGGTACATTGAACTTCCACAACATTCGTTTGTGGACTTTAGCTCTCTTGCAACTATTTTCCTTACACACTTTTAGCTACCCATTCGTTATGAAACGGGTACAAATATTTTAACTTCACTCCGCCAAAACACCTCCACCCACATACCGACCATATCCATGAGTGGAGAAGGTGAAGAAGGCTTATTAAAGCTCCCATCCCGGACCAACTGCTAGCTGATTGGTTCACCAAGTCATTGTTGCATCCTATCACCCGAGATGTGGATATGGGTGGTGTTGTTACTGAAGAGAAGTTTATTAGTCGCGCTCTGTATCTGTATTTGGTCTATTCCCAATCTGGAACACTGTATGATTTAATTCCTCAAGCTCCTCATCCCAATGCCGATCCCACTAAGCCACCAATAGAAACTCCTGTTGATGGGGTGGTTGGTTCAATCCATCCCTCGTTGATGGTAAGACCTTCCAAGCAACCTAATTCTTTTACCACTGCTCCTTCGACTACTACGGTTTCCGCCGAGGAAAATGCCATTCAAATCACACAAACCCTTGGCAATAAGAAAAAAGGAAAAAGTAAAAAAAAGAAAACTAGGGACCAACAGGAGAATCCTAAGCCTACAACCAATGAGAATGATAAAGGGAAGAGGAAAGCCAAATATCCTTGCTTATTGTGTGGAGGAGATCACTTCAGAAAAATAATGTCCTCGCCACTACTAGATAAATATGTTTTTTTAAGAGTAACCCCACACCCATAGTCCTTTCTGATCCTTTTACCTCTCAACAGAAACTGATAGATCACATGTCTAATCAGGGGAACCCTAATTCCATGGAAGAAATCCAGATGATGTCTTCTGATGCCATCACTTTCAGTACTTGTAGTCAATCATATGACAAGCCAGATGAGAAGAAAGATGAAAATCCTTCTTCCAAGAAAGTCCCTTCAACTAGTTCTCCTCCATCCTCGTCTAATGGTCCTCTCGTGATCGAAAAACCTAATCTTGATTCAATATTACGACCACCTAAGGCCACCCTTAGGAAGTCAGTTTTCAATCCCGATGCCAAAGCTGCACAATTTTATAATGTTGTTGAAGATTTAGCTCAGGCACCTTTTGCTATGTCTACTCTCGAGGTACTCCAAAGTTATCTGACGTAGCGTAAAAACTTGAAAACAACCTTGGGGGAATTAGACCCAGATAATAATAACTTGATTCATTTCAACGTAGAGAACTATAAATCTAGGTTACCCCACCAACTCACCTTTCAGATCGCATCTAGAGAAGTTGGGAGAAAGGTCCATAAGACCGTCTTGGATGAAGGAGCTTCAACCTCGATCTTGTCTATTTCCTATTAGAGGGCCATTGGTTCTCCTGAGGTGATGAAATCACCAACTACTTTAAAATCCTTTGATGGACAAGGTTTTGAGCCCCATGGTCTATTTCCAGTGCTTTCTGTCGATCTTGGGGGAAAAATTGTTTCCATTTAGGTGGAAGTGGTTGATGCCTCGTTAGATTACAATATTCTATTGGGGAGGAATTGGCTTGACGCTATGACCACTATCACTTCAACATTATTTCAAACTCTCCAATTTCCACATATGGGAAAGATTGTGACTATTCATCAACTTGACTATTGCACGCTGGATGTTACAACCCCTATAGCAAACAACATCCCTATGCTTGGACAGTCCCCTCCTCCTTATTAATAAATTGGGTTGGGAATGCTGAAAGAGTCCACCCTTATGGGTGTGTTTCCATCAGTCCCTCCTAGTACAGAAGTGACGACAGTAAATATGATCTCCACAACTGGCTCTAGTACCAAGGGTAAATATTTTGTTGAGTCATTCTCCCTTGGCCTGTATGAAGCAATGTATGATTCTATCCAATCCATTTCCGATGACCATGTTGATGACCTTCACCTCATGGATTTGAACCCTTACCACCTACCTTACTGGTTAGAACCTTCTCTTCCCACTCTAGATTATCTCACGCAGACTTTTCCATCAAAGGGGTCCATCCTAGAGATCATGAGTGGAAGTGAACCCGTATGAGAATACCATCATCATCGATCTTCTTTCCTTCCCAATGCCATGTCGGTAGGTTTTGAATTTCAATCACTTATCAATACTGATATTGTCACCCATTCACAAACACTTGTATTGCTGAAAAATACCAAATCCGAGGGAAATCTATGCAACATTACTAACACAACCCCCATGGACATATCAGTCAGATCTAGAACAATTGGGCATGTTCACGTAGGACATAACTGTTCAACCGAAGAAATTGAAGCATATAGAGCATTATTCAAAGAATTTCAAGATATTTTTTCCTAGACTTATGAGGAGATGCCTGGGATAGACCTGTCTATTGTTGATCATAAAATTAAAACCTATCCCACAGCAAATCCTGTCAGGCAGAAATTGCATCAAGTCCATCCCCGGAAGGCTGCGGCTATTAAAGCCGAAGTAGAAAAACTTCTAAAGGTAGGATTTATTTATCCTGTACCCCTGGCAGAATGGGTGTCTAACATTGTCCCTATGAACAAAAAGCAGGGTACCATTAGAGTCTGTATTGATTTCCGAGACCTAAACAAAGCTTGTCCTAAAGACAACTTTTCGACTCTGCATATTGATCATATTATTGACAACTATGCTTGAAGTGTCATCTTCTCATTCATGGATGGATTTTCTGGCTATAATCAGATTGAGATATTTCCCGTCGATCAGCACAAAACGAAATTTATATGCCCGTGGGGAACTTTTTCCTATAGGAAGTTACATTTTGGCCTTAAAAACATCGGAGCAACATTCCAGCGTGCCATGTCGTATGCATTCCATGATATTAAGAACATTGTGGATCCATACCTTGACGATCTCCCAGCACATTCAAAGAAATGGGAAGACCGCCCTGAACATCTTAGGGACATTTTCCTGAGATGTCATCATTATAACATACGGCTCAATCCACACAAATGTGTTTTTTGCGTTGATACGAGATGTCTGCTTGGATTTGTGGTTTCTAAGGATGGAATCCAAATAAATTCACTGAATATTGATGCTATATTAGCCCTACCTACCCCAATGAATATCATTGAAATCCGAAGTTTGCAAGGGAAGGAAAACTTTCTCCGTCGTTTCATTTGCAATTTCGCTGAGAAAATGCATGGTTATATGTATCTCCTGAAGAGGAACACTCCATTCTTGTGGGACGACCAGGCCCACCAAGCCTTTGATAATATTAATCACGCTTTGACTCATTCACCCATGATTCACCCCCCATATTATTCAAAGGATTTTCTCTTATACGTTGTTTCCTTCACTACTACCATTGGAATGGTTTTAGCGTAGGAAGATCCCAATGGTCAGTAGCACGTGATATATTATGCCAATAACAATCTTATTGATTCTGCAACCCCATACTCATGTGTGGAGAAATTAGCATTGGCTACTATCATTGTTGTTCATAAATTCCATCAATACATCTTGCTTCAGACTACCACAGTAATTGCAGATCAGAACCCTATGTACTACATTATGACTCGTCAAGTGTTAGGGGGGGAATATTCCTATTGGATTGTCATCCTGCAAGAATTTGACTTCGATTTTGCTAAGGCCACTTCAAAGAAATCCCTGGTCTTTGCAGAGCTGATGTGTGACCTTCCTTATGCTTTGATGGATACTTAGCCCAGTGATTCATTGCCAGATGAATTCATGTTCTTGATAAGCACGGCGAACCCATGGTATGGAGATTTAATCATTTATCTCCAAACTGAAGTATTTCATCCTAATATGTCCCACAACAATCGTCGTCGTATTCATCACCACGCGAAGCACTACCTTATCTTGAATGATGCATTGTATAGACATGGTATCGATTCCATTCTACAGCAATGCCTTACACATGAGGAAGCTGAACAAGTCCCGAATGATTGCCACTTTGGAGCATGTGGTGGTCATCTTTTTGGGATGGCTACATCCCAGAAAATCCTTCACGTTGGTTATTTCTGGCCTTCAATCTTTAAGGACTGTCATAAGGCTGTTAAGAAATGCCCACCCTACCAACATTTCTATCCGAAAAAGGACACCCACCCTGCCAACATTTTTGTCCGAGACATCATTTGAAGCACTGTGGATTTAAGGAAATACAAAATCATACAAAAAATCTTTAAGCTACTAAGCTTTTATTAGTACATCATGCAGTTCAATATCTAGTGATGCTCATGATAGCACGTGCTACCCTGCAAAGAAGACGGTTGAAACATCCTGGCACCCCTACAGTATGTCTCTGATACCTCATGGGGATATCATCTATCTCCCCATTAGGAATGTCGAGAGTGAGCTGCTCTAAGTTCTCCTCCAACTCAGTAAGGTGATCATCAACCCTGTGAACGAATTGAGCCCCAACTCGTCTATCCATAGGAGAAGATCCTCTATGTCATGCACCACCAACATTTGCATGTAAACATTAGGTCTTGTCACTACACATAAAAAACATAAAATATAAAAACATAAAAACATGATCGCCATTTTAGGGTTTTGTTTCTTACCAATATCCCCCCACTGGGCACGAGGTGGTAGTGGTAGATCAGGGTCACCTCTAAAGCCTGTCCCTATGCAGGCGTAATCCTCTATCATAAGGATATGATCTGACAGCCAACAGAAGAAAGCGGCCTCAAATTTTATCTTGGATCTATCACCACCTATACGAGCCATGATCTGAACCCACCTTAGCATGCATGGGTCTCTAGCCCTGAGGTCAGTGAAGATCACCTAGGGTCTCATGAGAGGCACCCTCTTGAAGAAAAAACAAGCTAAAATAGACCCAAAACCGAACTACTTTAGCTCTCCCTACTGCGATTTTGTCAACTGATCTTATAAGACAGGAATAAGTGCTTCTACCCAGTTGAAAACTATAGGGGCCATAACTTCCAAGGAATATAGCACATGTGCCCTAGATTCCTGATGAGGCCCTTCGCTTCCATCCATCCTCTGCATGATAAACAAGACTATGCGAAGTGGCATATCCACCACATCCCTAATAGGAATGTTCTTACCTGACATTGTTGTGCTAGGCTAGAAATGACAAAAAACCATGAAAACTAAAAATTGGAATCCATGAAATGAAAGAGAATGGATTTAGATGTTAACTAGAACTGACGGTATGAAAAACAGACGGTGGAAGCTCTCGGAATCTTCAGTTGAAGTTTTGTCTCCAAACTATCCAAAATGCTCTCCAAGGTTGGTAAATAATGAAATGAATTGTTTTTTATTATTTAATTAGACTTTTATAGCCTATTTTTAGGGTTTTTTATGTTTTGAAATTAGTTTTATAGAAATACCCTTTTATATAGTTCATGAAAGTCATTTTTCCAAATATTTTGGGAAAATTTATGGTCGTTTAAGTCTTGCAGGGATAAAAATAAGCAGTAAAGTCTATTGGGAACTTCATTTTATGACTTTTTCGTACTCTTGAAAATGTAAAAATTCCTTGAGCGTTCGTTTTGATACTTTGATCACGCTCTCAAAAATTAGTATCAAAGTTCCAAGTCTTTTTCTGATTCTTTTAGGACTCGTAAAACCTTTTATCGTGAAAAGAGACCTAATGGAGTCTCCTTTAAACTCTTTTCGGACTCCCCAAATATGAAAAGATTGTCAAGTAATTATCTTCTTCATACTCATGAAATTATTTGAAGAGTCGTCTCTCCGATGGTAGGTTATCTCTTTTTCTGTTTGGATGGAGTATTTCCAAAAAAGGAACAGTGTCACGTCCCCATCCCTTAAACCAGCGAAGAGGACATGACGAACACCACAATAACTAGGCAAACAGCCCCATGAACATAAAAACAAAAGATACATGATGATATTAAATTGCTTAAACATATATATAGCAGGATGCATGATCCATCATACAAAGATGCATAAAACATCAACATACAGTGGAAGCAAACACACATATAATTCCAGCATTCAACATGTTCATTACAATTCCTTTGACATCAATATAATTGCAGAGATGAAGTAACCAACAACACTTATCTTTTGATGAAGAGTTTACCCCGCAACCAGCTACGTCGCTGCAATGTTCCACCCAACCATAGGCCAGTGTGCTCATCAATCTCTCAGCAACACTGCCACCCCCGAGCTAGGCATGATTCCTCCAAGGATAGGGGTCAAGGCAGGCTTACACATAGCCAAGGGACACAATCAGCCATATCAACACCAGTGGGTTTACCAGGCCTTCCACAATCGGCCAAGCCAACATAGTCCAAGGAACAACCATTGCATGCCCGCAGTAAAACAATTCATTCACAGCTCTGTGATGAAGGCATACGCAACAGGGTGGCAACCCCAAACCAAAATGAGACACAGCTCAAGCCCACGGGGCAATTCAGAGTTGTTCTTGGCCCTAACGTGGCCAAAACAACTCAGCTGGAACCCAAAACCAAGGTACTTCAGCAGCCACACTCACAATGCAAACGATGGTAACTACACAGTCCCAAAGAAGGGAAGAAGACATAGCCAACAGATGTGGAGATCAACAGCCACAACCCCACAATGAATGATAGCAGCCATCCATAGTCCCAAAATAGGGAAAAATTCAAACTCCCAGCACAATCCGCAGACCAACAATTACACGCATGTAACCACTTAGCAATTATATCCTAACATGGAAAGCAACTTCCAAGCGACTTCCAACAGCCCCAAACGTAACAGCAGCCACAATCACCACGATGAAATGCAAACAGCAGTCCATCCTGGACAATTAAGAAAATAGAAAGACTTACACAGTCCCCCATTGGGGAAAAACTACATACTCCCCGCCTGTGCGTGAGGAGGGACAGCTTCACTTATGCATGCGGATGGACAGACAACCGTGAGAGTGAACTCGCTTCCCTCTAAGCCCGGATGAGGAACAGACCACGATGGGGAACGAACAGCCCACAGAGAGCACACGCGGTGAGGAGCCTGACCAACTTCCTGCATGAGGATGAAAACAAACCGTCCCTCTCTCTGCGTGAGAGTGAGCAAACTCACTAGAGGAACGAACCTTCTCTGCACATGAGGAAGATGAACCGACACTAAAGAGAATGGGGAAATGGAGTCGTGGGAGGGAGGAGTGAATGCAGTCATGGGTGGATTGGGAGTGTGGGCAAGGGACTGACAGTCCTGCCACCCCACTCCCAAAGACAATAACTACCCCCAACCACCACCAGCCATAACTGCCTCAACTACCCAAACAAGACATTGAAGAGGTTGGAAGAGGTTGACAAGGGAAGATGGCAAATCAACAAGGTGGCAACACATGGGTTTTTCCCCCATAGATCAAGGTTTAACCTCCCCCACCCCTTATCCTTCGGAACCATGACCTTTTCATTCAACGTTGCACTGTCGTAGCTGGTTCTGGTTTGTTTTATTTGATGTGCATATTTACATGATGCCACATTATAATGTGCCACATAACACGATAGACCATCGGCAACTACCCCTATTACCGAAACATACACGACCAAGTCGATGGTGGGGATTTTGCCTTAAGCTCCTCACCATGATTAATTACATTTTATACATCATGCAAATGGGGTCAAAAACAGGGGTGTGACACTCCCCTCCCCCTTGGAATAACACCATCCTCGGTGTTCCATTACATATATACAATACATATACCATTGCACATCAAAATTTCAAAATTGGAGATCTGTCCCACGTCCAATCATTTACTTTGAACGTTCCAGAACAAGCCCCTCAGCTTCCATGGACTTCTCCTATTGGTTCTCAGCTTCCAGCTGATCCCGAAGTCTAGGAACTTTGTGGCTATTTCCCTCATCATGTTCCCTCATTGGGCAGTCCCAGCGTAAATGATGTCCTCCGCATCTCCAGGATCTCACTGGCTGCTTCATCTTTACCTGCTCAATTTCCTTTGAGTCTTCATGCCTGGACCATTTCTTATCGGGTCGCTTGGACGAATTTCCCATTGCTGATCCACCTTCCTTTCCTTTGCCGATTGCTCCCAGAAGGCTTTCCACCTCCCTTTACAAACCAATAGAGTCTTGCAAAATCTGGTGGTTCATTTCACTCTGCCTTCTCTGTATCTTGAGCATCTCCCCAAGATTCTCTTGGGTCTTGGAAATCACTTGAAGGAGACTTCCAGCTAAGTCCAACAACTTTTGATCTGCTGCCATGATCAATGTGCACCACCAAGTATCACTTTTCCAACCTGTGAAATGCACCATTGAAATTCTATCAGACCAAGCATAATATAGATGTTAAAATCAGTCAGTTAATTACCCAACTGGCATGATAGTCCAAGTCTCATCAATGAGGATTTCATATTTTTCATGCCTTCCCAACGGCACATGAGCTCATTCATGTCCATTCCTGGGTAGGGAATTAACTATTCCAGCATTCACAATTTACTTTAAGCAAATACACACATTTCACTTCAATCATACATGCATTAAACAATCCTTTGTTTTCACAATGCATAAATGTATATGTATATATATAATCAAAAGGCAAGAGAGAGCAGTAAGAGTTTTTCCCCTCTTTATTTTGTTCCATCCTGGAATCCCACACCATCACTATGGATTTTCATGCTCTCGGCCTCTTTCACTTCACCGTGAATGCTGGACCAATCCTTCTTGGTCATGACACTTAGTGTCTTTGGTCTATTCCAGACCTCTAAACCATGGAGTCTCTCCACATGGTTTGTCTCGGCTTCTAGGACTCCCCCGTCTTACTAGCACCTTTTTCATTACCGCTCATTCCGAGCTTTCCAGGATAAGTGGAGCCAGTTTCTATCCATGGCTCGAACTATTAATGAACCCCCTTACCCTGATTTCCTGTTGCTCAACCCTTTCTTATATGTTGGTTTTTTAATACCCTGTGTGTTTTTGGCTCAGTTTCTCTTCCCTTCTTGTCAGTATCTTGGGTTGGTGGTTGTTTATGCAATATCTTTTGGGTTGCATAGGGTTTGGTTTTTTGTAGATGCTCCGCTGGTCTGTTGCAACTTCTTTTTGTGGTGCGCCATTGCCCTAGGTTTCTTGCTAGTCTGGTTACCGTGTTACTCCCTCACAGACGGTTTGCCACATGGAGTTCCTCCCCTTTTTTGGGGACTAGTACCAACCATGTTCAAAAAAGTGGGAATGTATTGAGCTTCTTCCTGTCATTTTCTTGGCCTTTTTGGGGTTTTATCCCAACATCTGTGGCTGGTTTTGGGTCTTGAAGGTATCGAGGGTTACCACCTCTACATCAGTTTTTTACGTTGTTTGTCTTTTTTGTTATTTCTAATACCTGCTTCTTTTTAGTGCCTTCATCAACATGCGGTTTTATTTGGCACTCATTGTCACTCGTTTCTCAGGGTTGACTTCTAGGGTCTTTCCAATATCCTGGGGTACTTGTTTTTTATCTTGTTTCCTCTCAATTTTTGCGGTGTTTCTTTCCTTGCTAGCAGTAGTTAGTATCTTATCCTTTTTTGTTGAACGAGTATGTCGGGTTGGTCTGCTTATGTGAAGCTCTTCTAGACAGGTTTCCTGGGTCACTTCGTTCACTGGGGTTTTGGCCCTAATGCTTCCTGTTAGGGTTTGACCTTCTGAGGTGCTCCAACCTTTTGGGGGAACGACGTTTGGTTTTATATCACCTTTTGGGATTAAACCTACCTAGGTTTTGTTATTGAACTGGTAAAGCTCCCGATAGGTGTGTCGGGACTCTTGTTGGTCTTCCCCTTACTTTCCATCTTTCACGTGCCTGGTGGTTTACTATGAGTGAGCCACGGGACTCCTCACACCATCGTTGGAGAAGGAAATTCAAGGATATCAAAGCCCTCGTGGAAAAGTATTGTTATGTGCTTGGGCACGATATTTTCATGGACCGTGTGGAATCCTTGTGTACGAGGGCTTTGGTGGGTAGGATGGAATATTGTCACATGGGGAAGAGAGATTGGGTGGAGTGGGCTATAGAACACTAGAAGCCTCTTCTTACTTACATTCTGACTATCATTCTGCTATCCAATGGATAGATAGTATTTTTGTTCTTAGAAGCAGAACATGTGTCCATCATCATCGACTCGCTGTGGATAATTGGGAAAGGATCCCTGGTTTTGGGATGTTGGCATTCACATTTTGACCCTCTAAGGGAAAGGGTGACAAAGTGACACCTCTGGGTTCTCTTGCCCTCACTACCCTTTCCCCTGTGGAGCAAAAATATCCTTGAGGTTATTTCCAACACCATAGGCAGATTCGTAGCGGTCGAAGATGACTATCATCTCACCTATGATAAGAGGATGGCAAGGGTGCTGGTTGAAATGGATATCTCACATGGTCTTCCAGCATAGGTCGAGATACTCTATAAGGAGCACCTCCTGGTACAACGATTGGACTATCTCCATGTCCCCTTTTGCTGCAGTTGCTGCCATGCCATTGGGCACCTTCGAAGATCTTGTCCTCTCCTCCTTCGAAGTTCATCATTCTCTAGAAAGGAAGGTTCTCTTGTTTCGAGCTCTCTTTTAACAAACTTTGCTCCGACACATCCAAAGACAAGTATTTATTCCCAGGCACTCTCCCTTTGGTAATGTCTCTGATTCTATGCTTGATTCCTTAAATGAGTTTGATGCGGGTCTTTCCCAAGACTATCCCCCGGACTGTGATACCTCCTCTGTCCTCTCCTTGGTCACCCCAGCTAAGTCCCCTCCCCTCTCACCTCCATGCACTATGGTTACTCCTCCCCACCTTCCTTTACCCCAGGACTCTATCCCATCCCCTTCCCCAGTGGTCCCCTCTTTATTATCACATGAGGACTTTCCACCTCTTCCTAGACCTGTATCTCCTTCTCCACTTGTACCTTCCCCACATAGTCCCTGTTCTTCTCCCTCTTTCTCAGATCCCTCTCTTCAGAAATCTCTGTCAATTTTCTCCGCAAAACCCCCCACTTCTCCCTCTATCCTCCCTCTGAACTCCATATGTTTTGAAAATGTTACTATCTGGAAAAAGAAAAAGGAAAAGTCAGGTCCTTCAAGGTTAGTATCCTCTTACTCTCCTCCTTATACTCCCCTCTCTATACATATTCAAAATGTTATGAGAGGCAAACTTCCGTGGGGACTTAGAGCATTGCCTCCCATCCCTGATGTTCCCTTATGAAAATTTTATCACTAAATGTTCATGGTATGGGAGGCAAGACCAAGCAATGCTGCCTTCGTACTCTTCTTCACTCAATCTCTCCTAACTTAATTCTCTTCCAAGAAACGATGTGTAGTACCTACCCAGCCCTCCTTGCTTTTTCTAAACTTATTCCTAATTGGGAATTTTGTGCTACGAGTGCCTCGGGCATCTCGAGAGGCTTATTCACTGCCTAGAACCCTCTTTCTGTTAGATGCCATGCTTTTGAAACAGTTGTTGGGATCCTTTTCAAGGAAAGGTTTCGTGGTCTGTCAACTCCTCTGGCTATCCTAAACTGCTATGGCCCTTACAAAAACATGGAACTCTTTTGGGAAAAGGCTCTTCTTGGGGGCCTTCTAAACACATCAAACTTGATTTTAGGAGGGGACTTAAACCTGACTCTGAGTGCCTCTGAGATCTAGGGTAATAAAGCTATTATTGACCTACTTGGCCCTCATTTCAAACAACTTTTTGCCTCTATTGATCTTGTGGATATTGTTCCACTTTCTGCTGGACCCACCTGGAGAAATGGGAGGGCTGGGGAAGATGGTATATGTAAAAGGCTCGACCGTTTTCTATTCTCCTATTCTTTGGTACCAAAACTTGATAGGCACCGTGTGTGGGTTTACCCTTCTGATATATCTAACCATTTTCCGATCTGCTTTGAATGGAATACTAGGGAGGGACCCCATAACTACCCCTTCAAATTCAACAGGTCTTGGCTTTTAGACCCGGATTTCACACAAATGGTCAAAAGGATATGGCCTTATCTGATGCCCTCTGCTATGGATGATGATATGGTTTTACTTTCTCATAAGCTCAGATTTCTCAAAAGTGAGGTCAAGTCCTGGATCAAACAAAAAGTAGCTGATATGGAGAAGGAATCACTCAGTCTGGATGATGAAATCAGTGCCCTCCTTTCATCCTCTTCTTCGGGTGTTCTCACTCATGAGGATTAGATGACATTGAATTTGCTGAGAATTAAAAAAAGGATATTTTGAAGCACTACTTGCTTACCAAGCAGCTCAAGAGTAGAGCTAAATGGAAAATGCTTGGTGACTCAAATACAAAGTACTTCCATGCCTTGGCATTGGGGCGCGGAAACCAAAATACCATTTGGGCCTTAAAGGATGCGGAAGGACTATGTGTGGAGGAGGAGGTAGGTCTTAAGGAATTGGGACTGAGACATTTCTCTCCCATCTTCAGAGATGACAAGCAAACCTGTATTTTGGCTCAACTCAAAGTTGTCATGCTTTACCCTTCTATGCTTTCCTCTGAGGAAGCTAGTTGTTTCATTGAGAATGTTTCTATGTCAGAGATTGAGGGTGCTTTGAAATCCTTTAAAAAGGATAAGAGTCCTAGCCCAGATGGCTGGCCAGTTGAATTCTTTATTCACTTTTTATAACTATTAGGTAGGGATTTACTTAAAGTCATGGAATGTTCTAGGATGTTTGGAAGGATCACTCGCTCTCTAAATTCCAATTTCCTTGCCCTGATTCCTAAGAAGGACAAGCCTACTACCTTTGCAGACTTCAGGCCCATGTCTCTGTGTAATCTGGTATATAAGCTCATTTAAAAAATTATTGTTATCAGATTAAAACCGCATTTGAACTCTCATATCTCCCAGGAGCAGTTTGGGTTTCTTAAAAATCATCAAATTGTCGAGCCCATTGGTATTTCTCAAGAGATTCTTCATTCTGTCAGAACTAAAAATACTTGTGTTCTCATCCTTAAGCTGGACTTGGTAAAAGCTTTTGACAGATTCAATTGGTCGTATATCAGACTCATTTTGATCCAGATAGGGGTTCCTCTTATGGGAGTCAATTGGATAATGGGATGCTTATTATCAGCAAACTTTGCAGTGTTCGTTAATGGTACTCCTACAAAGTTTTTCAGTGCATCTAGAGGCATTAGACAAGGTTGTCCCTTGTCTCCCCTGCTGTTCATACTTGTCATTTAAGGTCTCAGTCTCTTGATTAAATATGCCAGAGAAAATGGTCTTATCAGAGGTATTAAAATATCCTTGGCCCTTGCTCTTACTCACCTCTTATTCGTGGATGATGTTATACTTTTTGGAACTGGAACCCTGTACGAATGGATGGCCTTTGAGGTCATTCTAAGTACCTTTTGCAAGGCATCTAGGATGAGC
This sequence comes from Pseudotsuga menziesii, assembly GCA_001517045.1. Lineage (NCBI taxonomy): Eukaryota > Viridiplantae > Streptophyta > Pinopsida > Pinales > Pinaceae > Pseudotsuga > Pseudotsuga menziesii. The sequence continues at coordinate 165,366 of LPNX011168059.1, forward strand.
ATCAGTATGGAAAAATTGGGTTTTCTCTACAATAACATCGATGAAGGAACCCTTCTCAGTATTGCTAGGGTTCTACCTTATAAAATGGAAACTATTTCAACAGGCTTCAAGTATCTTGGCTATTTCTTAAAATCACTGGGGTATAAGGTAAATGATTGGCTATGGCTGATTCAGAAATATGAAAAAAGGATTAACCATTGGTCTCATAAATGTCTGTCCCTTGGTGGTATATTGTACTTGTACAAGCAGTGTTATCTAGCCTACCTGTCTACTGGCTGGCACTTGCTCTGACTCCAGCCTCTGTTTTGGATAGACTCAGAAGGTTAACCTTTTATTTTCTTTGGGGCACCTCAGGGGCTAATCACAAGTATCATTTGACAAATTGGATGAACCTTTCTTGGCCCAAAGAGGCAGGTGGCTGGGGTATAAAAAACCTTTCATGGTTTAGCACTGCCTTGAGATTAAAAAACTTCTAGATGGTTCTTCAAGGAAATAGTTTGTGGCATCAGGTTTTAACTAACAAATACATGAAGAATAAATCTATTGTGTCTTGGCTTAGAGACAAAAATTTCATGGTTCGTGGTGCCTCAGCGATTTGGAATGGTTTCTTGCACACCCTTTCTTGGCTAGGAAAATGCCTGGCATGGCATGTAAGAAATGGTCAGAATATACTTGTGGGTGTTGATCCGATTATTGGAACTCATTCTCTCTCAAATATCCCCCTGGGTGTCAGAGAATATATCGAGGATTTTGGCATTGTTTCACTTAATTATGCACAGCATACTCTCCCAGGATTGCATAATTATTGGTATACGGTGGAACACTTGGATATAGCAGAGGACTGGAAATTAGCATGGGATAATGACATAGGGTGTTTGGAACAAGGCATAATTCATCTCAATCAATCTGTTGATTCCTTAGTATGGACTCATAGTAAACATAATGGTAATGTTACTGCGAAGTTGGTGTATGATCTGATTGTCCTCTCATATTCCCCTCGAACTTGTAGTAAATTGCATGCTTTTCTCCGGTCTTGCAATATACCCTTAAATATTTGATGCTTCATCTGGCTGGATTTGGCAAACAAAATTCTCACATGGGACAATATTCAAATTAGAGGCTGGATTGGGCTTGGCATATGTGCTCTATGTAGATCGGGTGAGGACAATGTTCAACATCTGTTTACTTCTTGTTCTATCTTGAAAATGGTTTTTGATTGCCTCAGTGATCGATTTCACTTATAGCCCCTCACCAAAGAAATACTCTCAGCTCTTTTTTGGTTTATTGGATGTCTGTGTATTCCAGACACTCAGAGTGTAGTTACCTTCCTTTCTTTGTCATCTGGTGTATATGGAAAGGACGTAACCACAATATCTTCGAAGGAAAAAAGCCATCGATCTTGGGCATGCTTCATCAAATTGAATATTATATCCATTTGTATCTGGTTTCAAGTATAAAGATAAAAAAAACCCAGGATTTGTGGACCTAGCTCATCTTTGGTATTTCCCTATGGCTTCTTTGATGGTGCAGCTGCTGATTATAAGGGTGGAGTGGGTTTTAGCTTGGTCCTAAATGAGTCTCACTCTTTTGAGTTTGTAATGGGGGGCGGCTTTTGTACTAATACAAAAGTTGAATTGATGGCACTCTGGGATCTGCTGTCTGTGACAAAAATGATGGGGATCCCATGTTTGAATATATTTGGAGACTCGGTAGTTATCATTAACTGGGAAAACTTTCATGGCTCATTGGATCCTCTAGATTTAAGTCACTGGTGTATGGATACAAGAAGACTCAGCTCTTGCTTTCATCACTTGTCCTTCAGTCATACATATCGAGAACACAATCAGCTTACAAACAGACTATCAAAATCTACCCTACCTTTGGCTCGTGGATGTGGTAATTTCTTTGAGGTTCTTGAGGGCCATTTGGTCACGTCTGATTCTTTCCATCTCTTTTGAGCTTGGCGTAGGAGCTTTGCTCCAATTTTTTTTATGCACCATTTTGTGGTTTGTTGTATATGGAGCGGGCTCTTTTAATTGCAGCTCGGCACTTCTTGTGTCCTCGATTTGTATGACTGGTGGGACAGGTATCGATTGTATGTCTTCATGCTGCCATGGATTTCTTTAGTCATTCTGATGTGTGGTCCGGGACCCCTCCCCATTCCTCACTCAAGAGTGCCTTGTGACTTGTTCCAACCTACTAGCTGTACCAGACTTCATCACTTTGTTTTTGACTGATTGTAGCCCTATTGATAGGGGAAGCATTTCAAATGCCCTTTGATTCACTAATTGAATAACAAGGTCAGGATTTTTTCCTTCTGAAAAAAAAAGCTATCTCGATAGCATTGTTCAAAGACTTCGTAGATGGAAACATTCATATTCTATAATGAAGCATATTAAAACATTGCATGTTCTGTTAAAATATACATATAATATGCATTCCCTCTGTTTTAAAAGATACATATACTTATATATCATTGTTTATAGATTTTGTATTTTTTTAATGTTATATTTTGCAATGAAACATAAGAAAGAAACCTTTATTTGTTTAAACATATATCGATAACATAATGTTTTTGTCTCACAAAATTGATAGATATTTTTCAAAGAAAAATGGAAAGGGAAATTAGATAACAAAAGCATGGGATTAATCTAGAATTGATGATCAAGTGGAGAAATGTTTTTAAAAAGTGATATCTGTCCCATTCAAATGGACTTTCATGTACGCAATTAGAATGCCATTGAATAACATCGAAATTGCTATAATTTGATCACAACAATTAAGGAATAAAGATATTTGTCAGTATAATTTGAATTTAATTTATATTTTTATAAAAATATGTATACAATTTCATGTGAAAGGTGAGGTCAACAATTAAATACTAAAAAGACTCTAAACTTGGGGCTCAAGCAGGACCCTATGGTTTATAAAGATCTCATGTTCTAAACATGACCTGTTAAGTTATTTTCATTAACCACTTACTATCCCAAAAGGTGCAAGATAGTCATTATTAAAAAAACAAATGAGAACACATAGGAATAGATGAAGAATAACCAAACACAAATATGTGATGGAATATGTTGCACCCACATTTTCTCATAAATACTTTACGTGCATTACAAACCACTAGGGGTGAAAACATTACTAAGAGCATCAAATTTTCACCTTATTCAACCTATGAGAATTGATGTGGCTTAGGATAAAGGTTCAGGAGGTATTAAAAGAGTTATTTTTATAAATCCTTGTTATCTTGAGCATGAAGTGAATAAGGATTAAGATATGCCACCAAATCATTATGGAAAAGGCCTTGATGAAATCAATCAATCTCCATGCCAAGATTACATAGAGTCTGAAAATTTACTTGGCATTATATCTCAGCCAAAAAAATGCATTTAACATACATGAATACAAACTCTTAAACTCACTTTTATAATGAAACCTATATAAGCAGTTACATTTAAGCGTTAGTGGTTATATCAATCCACAATATACATTTGAACATGAAATCTTAAACTTACTCTTATAAGAACACCCACAAGGCTAGCTATATCTAAACATTAGTAGTTATACCCATAATTACATCAAAACATTAGTAGTTACACCCATATCTACATCAAAACATTAGTAGTTACACCCACAACATGTTTTTTCTACTCTAAGCCAAGTAAGTACATACACTCTTCTATGCAAATAAGCCGATCAATGTTTATATGCCACCAAATCATTATGAGAAAGGCCTTGATCAAATCAATCAATCTTCATGCAAAGATTACATAGTGTTTGAAAATTTACTTAGCATTATATTTCAATCAAAAAAATACATTTAACATACATGAATACAAACTCTTAAACTCGCTTTTATGAGGAAACCTATATAAATAGTTACATTTAAGCGTTAGTGGTTACATCAATCCACAAGATACATTTGAACACCAACTCTTAAACTCACTCTTATAAGAAAACCCACAATAACTAGTTACATCTAAGTATGAGTAGTTACACTCACAATAATTACATCAAAACATTGGTAGTTGCACCCATAATAATTACATCAAAACATTAGTAGTTATACCCACAACATGTTTTTCTACTCTAAGCCAAGTACTTACATACATTTTTCTATGTAAATTCATGCAAATAGTTAAGGTGAGTG
>LPNX011168066.1:3394-14085 GCA_001517045.1 Pseudotsuga menziesii
TTTCATGACTTTTCACCGATATACTTCATAAATGATTGAGATATTTGGCTGCATGAAATGATTATGAGATTTCAAGTAGTGAGGAATAATGGAAACGATATAATCATTTCNTTTCGTGACTTTTCACCGATATACTTCATAAATGATTGAGATATTTGGCTGCATGAAATGATTATGAGATTTCAAGTAGTGAGGAATAATGGAAACGATATAATCATTTCAACTAGTGAGGAATAATGGAAACTATAAGATTTTTATAACTAGCAATTGCCTCGAGGAGGTGCAATAATACGTCGATAAGGTGGTTGTTAGAGGGTAAAAGAAGACAAAAAATGAAACATTAAAATGAGGTAATGCAAGATTGCAATTAATACCACAAAAAATGGAACACTTTAATTTATCAAAAGTTAGACAATAGGCCAACTCAGAATAGATAACAAGTTTAGAGAACTTAACAACTTTACGAAATAGCAAATAGGGATTTCAAATAACATCACATTATACAGTGAAAGTCAGCTTTGACGAGGGAGGGATATACCAAAACTATTTGAATGATATTTTCCTCATAAACCCCAGAATATACTGACTCTGTGTAGATCAAAAAGAATAATAAAGTTAATCATTTTGTTACCTGAAAGAATTCTACATACAACATCAACTAATACCCAACACAAACGAGAAAAGAACATCTATATTCTTTGGAGATTCCATCATATTGCAACCTCAATCTAACAGTATTGAATTATGGGTTACTCCATAAAATATATTTGGTTTTGCCTATCAAATCCAGACTCTAACAAACCAATAAAGTGACCAAACTACCTTCCACTGATAAAGAGGAAGAACGTATATACACTTTCAATTCTTGGAGTCCCCTCCATTACTTGAACCAATGATGAATTCAGGTCAAGTTCCTCAAAACACTCTAATGCAACATGTTGTGCTAAATCAAAGGATATTTCTAGAGGCGTGACTGGAAGTTTCACTTCTTCCTTTCCTACACACAATGCTAGCTGCAAAACTCAATAATAGATATCTTTAATACATTGACAGTGTTGAAATCTCCATTTGTACATGAGAAAAAACAAATAATGGAACAAAATTCATCTACTTACTACATCCAACATGAACACACTGCCTTACAATTCCTGCAGATTAAAGTTTCATCTATTGTTTCATGTTATAGAACCCAAAGGAAGGGTACATGAAATTTTATAGTAGATCAAAATATTTCCCTTGAGAAGCTTCCTATCATTGCCTAGACTTAAAATATCATTTCAATGGATGAATTTTCAAACCAACCATGGTGAAGATACCTAGAGGCTAGACCAATACTACGTACGTTATGACATAGATGAAAAGACATGTGGTTCATTGTTTGACTTAACTACATCGCCTATTTACAGACTATAAGTTAGATTTGTAATGTCAGACATCAAAATTCCTTCTTGTCGCTTCCTTGGGGCAGAATCACTTTTGACGCAATGGGAAAACATCTCATTCATCATCTACACACGTAACACCATGGTGTCACATCTAACTTATCTAGCACCTCTACGTTAAAAAACTTGAGTATAATGGTCCATTCAAAATCTACACTGCATCAGGACTGAAGGTTTTATTTCCTCACAATATACTTTGTGATATTTCATAGTTACACTATTACACACGTATGATTCTTGACCTCTCTAGACTCTATATCTTCTTTGTTAAACTATCACATTCTCGTCCCTTAACGTGCTATTAAGTCCTAGGCATTGATCGAATACGATTATCATAGAAAGTGAATCTCCATCCACTCATAACTTAGTTAATCCAATACATGTTTTCCTTTATAATCTCCTCTTCTAATTCTTATTTTAAAATAGAACTCATTTGCCAATCCACTATCCATTACCTTATCTCATTATTTCAAGTCTTATGAGTTGTAGTCAATTTATACTTCAATTTTAAATATCACTATATCTTGATTGGTATTATATGTTCACTACAGGATTATCTAAGAATATATATATTTCTTGGATTAACCGTAAAAACTTTTGACTTTGTTTCATTATTACCAAAAGTATGATTAGATCCAAACACAATGTGATGTGGAGGGCATTCTTTGTTGTAGCTAAGGGAGAGCATTCTCCTTGTCAACAACATTATCACATGGCACATAAATGTTTGAGAATCGATTCCTTATGGCGATTCATTATTGTGATCTATAATTCCTACTCGTTAATTATTACACCCTTACTTGCTTTTCCTTAAAACTGTAAAAACTGTAATTCATAATCTCGCATTGATGCCAATATTGTTATTGTTCTTCTCATTCCTTAAGAACAATGGTTCAATGAAACTGAAGCAAATCACAAACAACAATCATTATTTATATTGGAAAGAAGACATCAAATTAAATTTTTGATTCAGGTGCTAGAGGTCAAATAATTTCAGGGAGCACTCCAAAATGGGTAGTGTATAAGGAATCTATATAATTAAAAAATTTCTCCAAGCATTATTTCAACTTCCAATTTTCTATATTACAATAAAGGGCTATTGTTTTCTCCCTTCCTAATTTTTATTGCAAACTCTTGCCTCAAATGAAAATATATAAATCCCCGATACCATGGATTTTGCATTGCTTATCCCGACAAGGAAAAGTGATCAATTCCTTGTCCTATTTCTCACATCTCCAACACCAGAATGAAACAATTGGATTTAAATCCTTGAAAGGAGATCTATAATGATACATGCAAACAAGCAAAAGGAAAGAATTGCTTGCCCTCTACATATAACACAAGATTGCTCCTCAAATAAACAACAACTCTAAGGTGACCACTGGAAATGGCACAGTGATTCCAGTCGTCAATCTGTAACCAAAATCTCTATAACCTTGTTATAGCATTCAATCTCCAGTTTTTATGACCAAGCCAGAAATTTATTTGCATTTATGTTAGAAAACAAATCCAGCTTGCACCTATTAGGTGTAGACCTTACAACAAAACTCAATACCTTGCTACCATACTCATTTAGAGAATGAAATTTCCCATGGCAGCAAATCTCCCCAAACTCCTCCACTGTAGGACAAGCTTATAAAAAAATGCAGATTTCTCTTGAGCAAAGCATATGGCATTCACAAATGAGCAATATTAACTCCTGAACAACTGAAGTGGCAATGTAGTTGTGTCTGAAACAAAGGTATGAACTGCGTTTGCTTGGCCATTACAACTTGACAGATTCAAATTTTATTATGTGCAGCTAGAGCTGAACAACATTAGGAATCTTTGCATCCAACTATAAGAAATGTTTCAGTTATCTTCTTCAATAAGCAACCTTTTATAGGCCTCATAGCACATAAAGGATATACCCGTAGCTGGGACCAACTTCATGCAGCTTGGACCTAAGCCCTTGTATAGACAAGGCAGACCTTTTTTTCAAGTATACTAGATAATGCATGGAATAGATTATTATATACATGTCTTCCATTGAGAGCACCTACTTGCATTTGTTTTCTTGCAACTTCCAGAGGAAAGGTGGCACTACTTGCAATAGAACCTACTGCAAATCCAATAAAAAGGGTTGCTAGATCCTATTTTCTATTCTTTAGAAAGTTTCCTATAAAGCTTTTGTAACGTTTCATAGGCAAAATAGTTTGTTGCAGCATAAGGAACAACACCTATCAAACTTGGTGTGAGACCCCTATAAAGTTCCTGGGGACCTTATTCCTGAATGATTTTAACAAATGCATCTATAAGATTATCAGAGACGCCTCTCTAGAACCATAAATAAGGAAAACCAAAGTTATTTGCTTTAACACTTAGATTTAAAAGGAACATCTAAATTTTACTCTAAGACACAGATTTGCATGTAAAACTTTTTCAATGCTACACAGAAAATATCATAGGAAACAATTTTGGGAAAAGTGTGTGGTATATTTATATTTTAATTAGTACCCAATTTATCGAGTGAATAGTGTACCCATCATCGGGAGGAACAGCTGAAGTAACGTAGAATAATTTCATAACTGAGAGAAAAGCACTGAATGTATATATAGGAATAACTAGGGTAACCGGAAGAAGAAAGACGAGAGCAATTGATTATAATGATTAATAAAAAATAAAAAATAAAATTCAGTGAATGGAACAAAAGAAAAAGTTCCCAGTGAGAGGAAAAAATCAATTAATTTGAATATAATTAATAAAGTGAATGAAAGAATAATACTAAATCAATCAAATGAAAAGAATAAAATAAAGAGACGAAGTTGAAAGGAAGAAGAGAAAATAAAGGAACTCAATTAATTATAAAATGATAAATAAGTGAGATAATGAATAAAATAAAATAAGGAATTAAATAAAATCAATAGAAAGGATGAGGAAGGTCAAATTGAAAAGAAATTAAAATCTCAAAGAAAGAATTGGCATAGAGAGCAATCAAGAGTCCAATGGATGATAATAGATTGAAACATAGGGAGAGGAAAGAGGGAAAAGAACCATAAAACAATAAAGAAGAGAGGGAGCAAAGAAAAGAATAAGGGGTTAAGCTCTAGGAAAAGGGTACAGAGACAGTGAATGATAGATTGCCAGGATTAGCTCAGATTGTAGACATCTTTCCGAGCGATGTTAAACGAGTTTTATTAATTCAAGTTCAATCACTTCTCTAATAAGTCTAGTAAAGAAATGCTAGGTTTGGGAAAAATATTTAGTTTATTCAAAAATAATAATTCTTCTTGGTTTTGCAGATTTGGAGATATGGTTATGAATCATGTTTAGTATCCACGATATGTTCTTTAACTATCTGCTTTAATGGTTTAACTGGTTCGGCCAATGTATAAAACACCACATATGGAATTTCATAAACACCTTGGTTAAGAAAAGGCTCATATTTCTCTTTTACACTTTTTAAGATATTCTTGAGCATTATGTGGGGTTTATAAATGGTTTAGATCTTTTTTTTTTTGTGAATTTTCAAGTTTGGATATTTTGTCTATGACTCCTTGCATAAAGGGTAGATAGGCTTGCGTGATAGCAGTTTGGGATTTGCAGCAAGGGTGCAATCTAGGATAGATGGCTTTCTGGAATGCTCTTTACATTTGAGCATTGGAGTAGACATTAGACAGGAGGGCTCTTCTAAGATGGGGATTTTCACTATTTAAACGATTAATTTCTGAGATGCGGAGAGCTCTCGTGACAATAGTATCGAGGGCAGTAATGTTTTGAGAATAGGCATGAAGGTATCTGTCTTCATGAGTATTCATCCAATACACTTGGTGGGAAATGGTACAGTCTAATTTTTTAGTGACCAGAGCATACAAAACATACTTCAAGATACTTAAAATTCAGATTCATCCTAAATCAAAATGTCATAATGAAGTTACAACAACCTAGCCCTATTTGGTCATAAAAATAGGGCAAAGGTAAATCACCTAGTAAGAGTAAGGGAAAGAGTGAGGACTCAACCTCACTATCATAACGTCCAACATTATGCCAGTAATAGTAGTTGCAAAAATAGTTTTTATAGATAAATAAAACAACTCATATCCTTATAAGAAGAAATCATTTCATTTCTATAACATATCTTTTTTTTCAACTACCCTATATTGTTGAGGTTTATAAGGAGTAGCTTATAGAGTTTTATTCCATATATTTGTCCTTATTATTGTAGAAAACTTTAATTTGTTCCTAATTCATTTCTACTGAATCTTTAAATCTTTAAATTCTTGGATTGTAGAAAAAAATTGACTTTTATTTTTTAGGAAATATACCCAAGCTTGTCTATTGTATCATATGTAAAAGTGAGAAAATATATGTCAAAAGGAGATTCGAGAGGACAACATATATATCTTTGAACTAATTATGATTGTTCATTGACGCACCGAGATTTACTCTTTCCAAATTTACTCCAATGGTGCTTACCAAGCATACATCCATGAAAAACCTTTAGCAGAAGAACAAACCTTTAGTAGAAGAAGTAGAGGTTAAACAAGTGATGGGTTTCGATATTAATTGTTCTTTTCCAAAGTTGAACTGATTCAATATTTCATGCCATAATTTTCTTATAACATCAATGTGAGCAACATAACTATATTTAAAAGTTGTTTTAAGGTAAAATATCAACCATTAAATTTGCTTAATTTAGCACCATAATCAACAAATCCAATAGAGACAACTTTAAATCCATAATTAATGTCTTGAATCATATATTTATCAAGTCATGCTTTAAATTCACATCCACATTGCCAAGCTTTGTAAATAAAAAATAGATTTAGTGGAATTCAATTTATATGAAAAAAAACATCTTTTAATTGACAATTAAGAACCTTGATATAACTGGATCCTAAAATTGAAAGTGATTAGCCATAAAAAAAATGAAAATTTTCTCACTTGCAAGTTTATATTTCTCATCTAAAATGAATTGGAAAGTATTAACATACATATCATATGAAGCTCCAAAATCCATAATTCATTCACTATAAAGAGGAGATAATTCCTTGTAAGTTTGAATCCACTAAGCAACAAGAGCAACTTATTTACCTTTAACTTTGAAGTTTACATGCTTTTTTTATTTGTTTTTAACAAGGTTTTTTTCCTAAGTAATAAAATATAATATTAACAATTTTTTAATGAAGATTATTATGAATCCTCGCTTCTTATATGATTCATTGTCAAAATATAAAGAAGGATCTATGCTAAATTGATTTTGGAGCTCCACTATAACCATGAGTCAACAACAAATTATATTCTTCATTTGGTAAACAAACATTTATCCTTGTCATGGAAAAAAGAAAATTTGCTCCTAATCCAACAAGAACATTGTGTATGTGACAATAATACACGAACTAACAAATACATGATGATGTGAACATTGTGTATGTGACAATAATACAAGAAATAACAAATACATGATGATGTAGAGGAAATGGTGCAACACAAACCTCAATGTTGAAATTCAACTAATAATGTAAAATCTTCAAGTCAAATTGCTAGTGTTTGTGAATCATTTGTGATCTTGGTGCAAAATTTTTAATTGTTTAGAATTCAAATTTATAAAACATGTGCCTATGTTTGATTTCCTTTCTATTTTAATTGTTTAGAATTCAAATTTATCATTAATGTTCTTGAAAATAGGTTCATTTGGACTTTGTCTCAAGCACTCTTTTTAATTTGTTCTTGTCTTTCATCTAATGAAGTCTTAATTTTAGTTAAAAACTAAATTTTATTCTTATTAAAGAAACACTAAATGGTGGTTTTCCCTCATGATAGGCTACGGTGATGCAATGTATTTTTTGAAAACATAGCCTGGTCCAAAGAGAGCCACATTTGTATCCTTAAGGGTCATTTACGCCTACATAAGAAAATAATAAAGGCCATGCATAGCTCAACAAAGGTCTCACCTAAACAATTGGTTACCCCATCATACCCTTTATATAACACTTTTCAAAGTAAAACAAGGAAAATCTATCTAAAGCTATATTGATCAGTGCTTTAAACACATTTCTATTTAACAACCTTGTGTTTTCCATATTTACACAATCTTGAAAATCTTAAAGCTATATTGGAATATAAAGGGAATACAAAAATTATCTATTTCTCTTTAGAGAGCTCGCCTTTACAATAGGCTATCCCAAGCATACCCTATTTCTAGTATAGTAACTTCAATTTTAGTTAATACACTAATATTTTGTAGTAATGTGACTATATCTTGGTGTTTTCTATGATGAATTTCTCTTTTACTTCCATGAAAGAATATAATTGAGGCTTTGGAGTTTTCATTAATGTCTTAAATAATGTACATTTATAACTTTATTGTATAATAGTGTGGTGTTTTAAGTTTATACTACTTTATTGCATTCAAGTCCTTTTTTTTATGTTTTGTCTATTTTCATTAATTGAATCATGTTCTCACATGTTTCATTATTTGATGTTTGGGAGTTGGGTGGATTTCCATAATGGCTTAAGATAATTTGGGTAGCTTGAATGAATCGAAGTCATTAAGAGACTTCAAGCAATTCAAATGAATGGAAATGACATGACGTCTCTGTATACAGTGGTAACCGATACCATGTCAAAAATATCCCATTCTCACTATTGAATGAAAGGTTTTATGGAAAATTTTAGTGACATATCCCTAAGTGTCCCATGATCTAATGGTTGGTGGGACTGAATAGATAAAACCCTCAAAGACATATGCCAAAAATATTACACCCACGAGACAGATCTTAAGCAGCTCAAGTCGGGATGTGAATATTTGTCCTACAATTATTTGATTTATTTTTTCATTTTGTATGTAAGCATTGTTTCCTAACTTCCTCATTATCTTGAAAGGTCCATATATCAAATCTTTGGTTTTCTTTCATGGATGTGGTGTCCTCCCCCGACACTCCCAACCTATTAAATTGAGCACATAGATCTATGGACAAACACACAACTCACAAGATAGATGACACAATTTACTCAACAATTGAAGAATGAAACAGTGCAAAAATGGCTTGCAACTGTGAATGCTTTCATTAATAAAAAAAAGTAATTAGATTATTAATTACAATGTAATACAATGGATAAATAGCCACATGCAATTCGAATCCACATGAGCAGATTCGAATTAATTAGACTCTACTTGACTGTAGGTAACTAAGACCTTGTCTAAATCATTATTGGAGGACTCAATAGTTAAATTACCTTGTCTAAATCATTATCGGAGGACTCAATAGTTAACTGACCTTTTCTAAATCATTATCAGAGTTCATTGAAGTTCTAAAACACAACTCAAGTGTCTAATTCAGTGTTAACTTATGCTAACTGACTGTAGTAGGTGAGGAATGCACCTCTCCTGCATGCAACCATGCAAACCTAGCACTAACTAAATGTAGAGGACTAGAACTGAATGTAATTGACTCCTAACTTAGCTTGACTAGTCACTAAGTGAACTCAACTGCTGAAGGTTGGTGTCGGAACTCCCAGTGGCTCCTAATTTGTAGGGATTGATCTAGGAAGATCCTAAACTAATGCATGAAAGTGCAATCAGTGGCAGTAGGCCTCAATTAGTGTTCCCCACACTTTAGTAACTGGAACATGTGCACCAATTAGGCCAAGTGGACCCAATGGTGCTAGTGAATAAAAATAGACTATAAGGACTCTCGATTTAGACATGACTCCTAATTTAGACATATGACCAAATTGGACAAGGGAGGATTAATATTCCTAACACAACCACTAGATGAGGAGAGACTAAACATGACATAAATATTATAGTATCTAAATACCATATCTCCATAATACCAATAGTGTAAGTCTCCCATGAAGGCCAAACATTATATAAATGCATGCATGATTCAAAATGATAAAATGTAGTAGAATTAAATAAGCATGGTATAACATAAATCCATGGAAACCAAATTCCCATGACCATATTTAACATAATCAAACACACCACATCCAAACACCCATACATACATTCATAACAAAAAATAATGTTAACTTTGCAGATTCATAGAAAGAAACAAAACATGTGTTGGCGACCAAAGGGATGAAATGCCTTCGTATTCCATAACAAAATCAGAACCATTTGAAAAATGGATAATTGACTTTGTGGGTCCAATCAACCCACAAGCACGCAAGACTGGCGCAAGATACAATATCACGGTGACAAAGTAACTAACAATATGGTCAGAGGATGCGCTAGTGAAGGATTTCACAATGGAGACAACAACACATTTCATATTCAATCATATCATGACTAGATTTGGCTACCCGAAGATGTTGGTGAGAGATTAGGGAACTCATTTCCCAAATTCCACCATTCATGCTCTCACTGAAGAATTTATGATACACCACCAGAAGAGTAAATCCTACCATCCATGGGCCAATGGTACAATGGAGGAATTCAATAAAATTTTGAAGCAGACACTAACTAAGGTATACAATGTGCAATGCAACAACTTGGACCAATGCATTTCATAAGTAATATGGGCATACATAATAAATTCTAAGTGACCGACGAAGCTCACTCCTTTCTGACTAGTCTATGGGAAGGAGGCAGTCATGGCTTTATAGTTTTTTGTCCCCCTTACACGAATATCCTTAACTACAAGGATGATATATTATGAGTCATTGGTGCATAGAATGCAAGAGCTTATGGAATTGGAAGAAGACCGGGTTATCGCAGGATTTAAGCAAGTGGTCGAAAAGCAGTACCAGAAATATTGGCATTATCAGAACATTATGACAAAGATCTTACAACGTAGCTCCTTAGTACTGATGTAAGACAATAAGTTCTTAAAGAACCTAGGGAAGCTACAGATGAGATGGTTGGGACCATTTTAGTTTTTTTATCATATAAGAAGTAGGTGTAACAACGATTAATACTCTTGATGGATAGCCTATGAATGGCATGGTTAATTATAGTCAGTTGAAACCATATTTTGTCATGTAGGGGAGAGAATAGATACAATAGTAAAAAGAAAACAATTATTAGAGTTCAATTCTAGTAAGTCACAAGTTTAGTAAATCAGTTCCGAAAAGTTGCAAGTTTAGCAGGTCTACAGGGACAAGTCACCACCCAAAGCTGGATAGTTTAGTTAGTGAGTCAAAAATACATCTAGAATGTGTGCTGGAAGTTTAGTCATCATGTCAACAAAACCATAGAATCCTTGTATACACGTGTTAAAGTGTATCATGAGGTACCAAGTACTCATCCATTTTTCAAGTCTA
>LPNX011168066.1:14136-27722 GCA_001517045.1 Pseudotsuga menziesii
GTCATGTCGTCATTCCACTTCACCATCACTCCACCACTTATGTTATAGTTGTCAAGTAAGTCATGCCATCATTCTAGTCATTTACAATCCCATCGGTCATGTTTCAATTGTTTATTAGGTCAATGTCAATTTAACCATCATCTCCAGTAGTGGAAAGGTTAAGGACAAGTAATGCTATCATGAGGGAAAGTGCAACAAAAATATCACCATATATCTTCTCCCTATTACACAGAGATTGCCTAATAAAATGGAGTTATATGGATATGGAAGAAAGGGACACTAACATGATTGCAAAAGGAGACACACAAAGATTGAGAGAGCATGTGTTGGGTGGTTTTTTAAGTCAAGTAATTATGGAAAGATGCGAGTAGAGATTGAGAGAATACACAATGAATACCCATCACATCTACAATTGAGGAGGAGCATTACAGGAGAGAGAAGTATTCAATATGGGCTGCAAATCACATAGCCTATTATTTGGCTATAAGAGAAAGGCGAGAAGAGCAGACATTCATCAGTCGGATGCCTTATAACGAGTTGGACCTGCATTATGTGCCAACACCACAACTTTATCACATGATGATTGAGATTATAGATTAAATGAGTAACATACACATGGCGCTCGGGAAGTCATAAGTTGATTTGAATCAAGTTCATAAGGAGGAGGTATGAGCACCAAAGGAACTGGAAGTTGATATCCACAAATCCTGTGAATCACTTCCTACTTCAGACCAGTCGCGTGTCCATTATCTGAGGCTGGTAGAAAAAGTAGGCTACATTATGGATATTGTGGCCACCCTGCATCAAGAGACATTAGGTATCATAGAAAAGGTTAATCCAAAGTTGTCTCTGGAGGAAATTGAGTTAGAACAAAAAAAGTGAGCAACCTGAGTACACATTGCATAAGACACAACAGGAAATTCAAATTTTGGGAGGAGTCTTGTAATACAAGTTTTCTATCTAGAACCATTTGCAAAATATTCCAGAACTCCAGCAAATCGACTGATGCATCCAGGAATATGAGGAGCAAGTTACCACACCTAGGCAAAGCATGAAACAAATGTCAATGTAGAACCAAAATATATTCATGAACGAGAGCAATGAACTTACAAAGAAAATGGTTGTAAGTAGGATAGAACAATAGACGATTTCCAAAGTTGTGGCCCAGCCGTAGGAGGAAGCGCTGGAACATTTTGTTGCTCTATCTCAATTGCAAGCACGCGTTGTTGAATTCCTACTAGTTGTAGAGAAATCCAATCCATAGGCTAGGAATAGTACTAAAGAATATATCGACACTTTTATGAATTGCCTAGACAAGATTGTTTTTTACTTGGAACCCAACTAAGCCCATTTTTAGGTCATTGTTGGTGTCCTACGCTCTTGAATTCCATATGTTGTAGCTATGGAACCTTAATCTTGGTGGCTTAGCACAAGCCACATAATAGTGTTGGGGGCACATTGCTGCCCAAGTGTTGGTCACAATACTATACGTCAAGCCTTATTAATTGAATCAATTGCGACTAACATAATTGGTTATGCAACTGGGTGCCAATATGAATTTTGGGGCTAATAATTTATCCTACATAAGGCATTCTTTTGGAAGAGGATGATGACGATGAACTTGTGATTTTCTATGTAATTGTTGTTATGAGTGATAATAGTAATCTGTAGCCAGAAGCGCAAGATTATAGCATTACCTTATAATTTTTCCTTGTTTCTTAATGTTTCTATGTATGTAATGAGAGACATCTTAGAGAAGTTGTTGAGTTTTTATATGTAGATCTATTATGTTTTGGCTAGAAGTAATGGAATTAAATCTGTATTTTCCTAATTTTACTTATTGTATCATGTGTTAGTATAAATTCTTGCGACTCGTATTTATTCTGAGTTTGTTATGTTGCAATTAAAGCCTATAAGTTGTGGTACCTTTTCATAAGACAGTATAATGGATTCTTTACCTCCTGTACAAGACTAATTCAGGTTTCTGTAATTTTATTATGTTCATATAGAGTGATACTTTACTCTACCTGCAGGGTATCGAAAATGTCGATGCTTATGGGGGTTTTGTTGGATTTTTATGTTGAACCTCGGTTCTGACAAACTGTAGCCAACAACATTTACCTTTTAACAAAATATAATCCAGTAAATCGGTTTCCTAAGAACAAATTTCCACCCAATCGTAGGTATCTAATGCATATTATATCCCCAAGTTAGGCTATGGGGATCACCAGGGTAAAGGAACTAAGCTAGAAGATTTTAGCTGAACAACCCAGTCCATTTTCTCTCATGATAAGCAATCCAATATTTACATAGCATTTAGGCCCTCATTTATCCATCAAATAGCGATAGCACTCTCTTCCACTACCCTACACAACGCAAGGAAAAAAATCCTTTATTTACTCAATAGTTCCTCAAGGATATTCTTCACTTCTAGTGATATTGACAATGTACAGTCCAATTATTAAATGCTTTCTAGGAATAGCCTGCAAAAGTACACTTGGATATCAAGCATTCAATGAGCAACAAATACACAATGTCTCTTCTTCTTTCCATTTCCATTTCCATTTCCAATTCCACTTAGATCCCTATACCTGATCATAACAACTCTTTCTCCCCAAAATGCATTTAACATTTCGTCTCATCCTTCCAATTTTCACTCATGGACGTTTGGAAATTGAAAGCTTTCTCAATATACATGATTGAGACATTTCGAGCAGCTTGGATGGATGGAAATGATCCAGAGTTTTCAACTAACTTTTTTGTGATAGAGTTGTGATAGAGATGTATCAATTTTTTTTTTCATTTTAAAGCTTTCAAAGTTTTTTTTTTTTTAACTTAGAACTAATATAGATGTTTTTTATAAAATATAGTAAAATATTATAAAAATAATAATTTTTTTTTATTTTAGATTTAAAATAATTTATAAAACTATATATTTTATACATATTTTTCATAAAAAAATAATAATAAAATATTATAAAAATAATATGTATTTTTCTCAATTTAGATTTAAAATAATTTATAAAACCCAAATCAAAAATATTTTGTTCACATTTCTTTATCATTTTCAAGACTTTTATAAATCACTTTTAACAAAAATTTATGCGAATCAATATACAAAAATATGTTAACACTTTGAGTGGATCCTTAAGTTATCATAATCTAACGGTGGGGGGTTTAATAGTGAGAATCCACAACGGCTTAGATAATTGTTAGTGGATCTCAATGCTTAGATAATCCCTATAAACTTGATTCCTTATCTTTTTCGTTCTGTATGAAGGTACGTACCTCAGTGTCTTTATTTTCCTTCCTAAACCCTCCAACCGCCCTAATAATATTTCGTGACTTTTCGACCTAATAAATTGAGATATTCAGCTGCCTGAAATGATTGAGAGATTTCCAGTAATGAGGAGTAATGGAAACGATATCATCATTTCAACTAGTAGGAATAATGGAAACTATAAGATTTATATAAAAATGAAAAAGTATTTAAATAATATGGAGTATGATTTGTCAAGTGAGTTTAAGGGGAGTGTTATTTTTTTTATCTGGTTTTTTATTTAAATAATATAGAGTGTAATTTGTTAGGTGAGTTTAGGGTGGAGTGTTGTTATTCTTCCCTAGGTTTCCTATTCAAATAATATAGTGTATAATTTGTTGAGTGAGTCTAGGGTAGAGTGTTATTCTTTTTACCTAGGTTTTATTTCTACAAGTACCATAATGAGATCTCATTGGAAATATTTGTAAATGGTATTTGTGCTTGAGAGCATTGTCTTCTTTCAAGACACTGGGGATGACTGCATCTAGAAGGAGACTTAGATGGAGTCAAAGGCAAGCAAGAAGGGTGGTTACAACGACCTAGCCCTATTTGGTCATAAAAATAGGGCAAAGGTAAATCACCTAGTAAGAGTAAGGGAAGGAGTGAGGACTCAACCTCACTATCATAACGTCCAACATTATGCCAGTAATAGTAGTTGCAAAAATTGTCTTTATAGATAAATAAAACGATTCATATAAAAACGTTTAAATAAAGATGTCATCACTAGCATTCTCCTGTAAACACAATTCCCTTGAGAAAATTTAGTCTTAATAATTTTGCATGGCAATATCTAAGATCTTTTTAAGTTATGATTCAATGGATTTCATAAATATTTTGCAAAAGCCTTGAAACCAAATTAACAATAAAGGAAATATTAAGGCTATTGTAAATCAAATTAATCAAACTCTAAATGAATTCTCAATACAAGATAACATCAACCAAATATGCCTCAAATCATTAATGGCTTTGAATCCATATTGAAATGGTGTAGGTGCAAGTTTACAATCACTTATATTAAACCATATATGAATATCTAAAAAATATATTACTTAAAATCACTTTCTAACTCATTATTTGAAAAAGTATGTTTTCCAAATCAATGCCATATAACCCATTAATTAAGTCACTTTCCAACCCATTAATTAAGTTCACCTATATAGAAAAAAAATTCTCCAACCTCTTAAGTTCACTTTTGCACACCGACACTACCATGAAGTTGTTATACATATTTATTGATAAATATCATCATTTAACCAAGCGTATTTTAACATCACCGATGTAAAGAACACTTTCCAATCCCTTAAGATCACTTTTGTGCATATACAAAACTATGACATAGTTATCCATAAATATCATCATTTAACAAAGTACTTTTTAACATCCAATTGATCAAGTTCCGAGGTATTATGTGGAACAATAGAAATGTAATAGTGTGTATGGTGTTCATTCTAAGTTATTATGTGGAACAATAGAAACATAATACTGTGTATGGTGTTCATTCTAACATATGGATCAAATGTTTTAAATAATATATATCTTTGAACTAATTATGATTGTTCCTTGACACACCGAGATTTACACTTTTCAAATTTACTCCAATGGTGCTTACCAAGCATACATCCATGACAAACCTTTAGCAGAAGCAGAAACCTTTAGTAGAAGAAGTAGAGGCTAAACAAGTGACGGGTTTCAACATTAATTGTTCTTTTTCGAAGTTCAACTGATTCAATATTTCATGCCATAATTTTCTTATAACATCAATGTGAGCAACATAACTGTATTTAAAAGTTGTTTTAAGGTAAAACATCAACCATTAAACTTGCTTAATTTAGCACCATAATCAACAAATCCAATAGAGACAACTTTAAATCCATCATTCATGTCTTGAATCATATATTTACCAAGTCATGCTTCAAATTCACATCTGCATTGCCAAGCTTTGTAAATAAAAAATTGATTTAGAGGAATTTAATTTATATGAGAAAAACATCTTTTAATTGACAATTAAGAACCTTGATATCACTGGATCCTAAAATTGAAAGTGATTAGCCATAAAAAATAATGAAAATTTTCCCGCTTGCAAGTTTATCTTTCTCATCTAAAATGAATTGGAAAGTATTAACGTACATATGATATGAAGCTCCAAAATCCATAATTCATTCACTATGAAGAGGAGATAATTCCTTGTAAGTTTGAAGCCACTAAGCAACAAGAGCAACTTCTTTACCTTTAGGGTTGGATAGTTGGGATTAACTTGAAAATTTGCACCACGTAGAAATGGATGGCTTTGGATACCTCAAGATAAATTTATGTTGCAGATTAAAATAAGTTTTTCTCTTTATGTTTATGATCGGATTTTAGGGATAGATAGCTTATATTGACTTAACAATTTGCACTGTTATTCTGTAACAATTGGAACATAACCTACATAATAAAACATTTCTAGGCAAAAATTGTTTTGGTTTAATGGACATCAAAACTAGGAAGAAATGTTTGCCAATCTGTTTAAGCACATCATAATCTTCCATGAAAGCATTTCAAGAACCGATATTTGAGTATTTCAAAGTGATTTCATTTGAATGATATTTAACGATATTAATTAATTTACCATTTGGTGACTAGGTATTAGTTTGCAGGTTGTGAACCCATGCCAGTATGTATTGCATGCTCCAATTCCTATAATTAGAGTCTAGCGTGTCGCTCTTACTTCATTCCTTCACACCTCCCCCATGCGTTCCTCTCATATTTCTATTCAGAAACTAATACTATGAGTATATATAAATATTAAATATACACTACAATACACATATGCGAAACTACTATAGACACATATACAAAACTCTCTTCTCCATCCTATATTCATCTCTAAATGGAGGACATGGCAACGACACCAGCTAGAGATAAGTCTGGATGCCCTGCCATGCAAAGCATACTACTAAAGCAATACTTGGAGTGAAACCAATAATCGGGTGCATCGATGAAACCTGGCAATTCTTAGCTCTCCTATTGGATCCTTTTAATGTCCCTCCCTGTAGATTAGTCCCCTGTGGGTAAGCCCCTACTATGAGTAGTTCCTGCTAACCCTGCCCCATTGAGTTACCTATGTGGATCAGTCCCCTTCCCGTGCCTCGTGGATTATTCCCCTTTGAATATTCCCAAGGGATTTTTTTTATAGACAGGGAAAAACACATCTACACCATTTGAGTCCCAGCTTTCAAACATAAGAACTTGAAACCGAATCCTCGGATTGAAACATCCTTTCCTTTTTCTTTCTCTAACCGTTCAATAAGAAGATTTAAGTATTCTTCCTATTTTCTTTTCCTGTCATCTTCTCCAAGAGTATCTTTTACTTTAACAAAACATGGAAGGTAAGATCCCTGACACTTCCTCTACAAAGTACAGAACTAACAGCATACTGATCAAAAATGTGATAAATGTAGTATAATGTAGCACAAGTATTTGAGAGTCCTGGTCCATGGAATACTTACAATCTCCTTCTGAATTTGACTTGTATTTTGCTAATTCTTGAAACTCCAAAACTTCAGTCATCGAAACTAGATTTAATATATTTGAAGAAAGAAAGCTAGGAATGTATTGGAGTATACAAGGTGAATCTGACAACCATAGCATACAAGCTTCACCTAGAAATCACTAACATATTCAGCTTTTATATCCAACGGGATATTCTTCAAAAAATACATGGCATCGCCTAACATGTAAACTTTGAGCTCAAACTCTGATGCGACCTTGCTTTCTTGAGTAGTTTCTTGAGAAGAAGAAGAAATGCATTTCTCTTTGTGAGGCAAACACATTGTAGACGTCTTAAAGACAAAGAGAGAGTAATATGCAATGATTTAAAAAACCTAAAGAGAGAGTAATATGCTTGGGTTTCATCAAAGGCTGATAATAAAGCTCTATGACCCTAAATCTATTTGTGTCATCAACTAGAAGTGATTATTATTTCCCAGGAATACATTGCATCCATATTATACTTGTATTCCTAGAAGAAAAATTCCAACATAATTTCTACACATGTCTAGTCTATATTCTGGAATGATTCATCAAACCTGTATATTAAAACCTTGGATACTTGAGCATCATATAAAGCCATGAAAGGGTGCATTCATCAAAAGCTACCAAATCAAAACCCCATTTAAAAGTGCGAATAGGATTTCTCCCACACATAAATGGTCCTAGATTCGGGGACATGTACAAGTTCAGGCTATTAAATTTTTTTTCATGGATAAAAAGCAGCAACTCACCTGATCTCAAAAATGCCACATTTTTATATCTTCTATCTCAGGATCACAACACACTATTTCAAATGGGTATGAGAAATATGGTGTAAAGGAATGCATGGAATTTGAATTTAACTCATCTAAGTCTTTTTTCTTGGGTGCCATCTCTACAATCATCCTTGGCTTTTCTTCTTCTTCAAGTGAAATTCGCAATCTTACCTCTGACGGTCCTAACCCCATATATGACCATCCAACAGAGAAGCTTTCAATATACCCACCTATTCCAAGCACTCTTCTTCGGGATATATTTGCCTTTGTTTGAGTAAGAAAATTTTCCCTTCCATTTTGAACAACTACTCCCTAATATTTTATGTTGCTTCTTTTTCAAATTCAATATTTTTCTTAAGCAAGGGTAATATATCCTTCCTAATCATTGATCAGACATTTTGGTTAAATTTTTCTTCCCCATATTTGTAGATAGAAGAACAAAGTCTCTCCATGTGTTAATGGAAAAAATTGCACTGCTAAAGGTCTCATCAAGTTTAAAGTTAGAAAAGTGTCTTTGCCATTGGAGATATAATTCTTGCAACTCTGGTGAAAGGTACGGTTTCACAGATTCTAATTCAACCAAACTATTATCAAGGCTAGCATAAGTAAGGAAATTCTTCATATCAGAAACATCTAAATTTTACTTGGTCTTAAGTGTGGTCGCTCATGAGAAAATCCAGCAGAAGTTTTTTTTCAATGGAGTTTCTCTCTGTGATCAAAATTTTGTCGATAATAGGCTGATCAAAGCTCTTCATCTGCTCTAAAATTCCATTGCTCATAAGGAAACCCAGGAAAACAATATTATGTGCTATGTTTCCTATTTTTTTAGGAACTATAGATTTTATCCAATCATGGAGTGCATTGTCCAAAACTTGGACGACTTCAACAGTCACTGGTAATATTTTTATGTTGCTTCCAAATTGAAGAAGAACCTACTCATCTAATACCACATGGATTTTCTTTATATATCCATCTTTTTTAATAGGAAAAATCCTTACCTTTTGGTATGTATTGTCACCTTCACTTGTGCACCTCAATATAATCTCTTAAAAGAAAACCAAGCTAGCCAAATTCTCATATTTTACAATGATAAACCTTGATTCCATCCCAACGGCGGGATGAAGTCTATTCTGTGTGCCAACAAAAAGTATTTTTTTCTTACCCAACTTGCCACCTAAATAGTAACCAACCAGTGTTCCAATTTCTCAAACCTATTTATTTAAACAGGAATCTCCTCAACTTGAGTATGTTCCCTCTCTTCAGATGTTGAATCGGGCATATATCGAATAAAACTACAGTACTCTAGTAGAAACCGAAGAAAATTCTGAAATATCTAATGGTCCAATTGTATCATAGATTACTACAATTCAAATTTATTCTTTGTGTGTTTATATGTAGATAGGTCATTTGTGTCCAAAATTTTAGACATGAGGGAAAATTGTGATCAAGTCATCCTTGGATTCCTCAAGTCACCAACATTAGATCTTGAAGCTTCAATCATTTATCTTGTTCAAATAGAAAGTGTAAGTTATTAATATGCCCATCAATAACACTTGCTAAAGAACTATGCAATTTGACATCAATTTAAAATTCAACATTCAAAGTAACATTAGACACAATAGTAGTTGAAGATTCACCATGAGAGGTGGGACCCATTGAAGATTGACCATTAGAAACAAGTAAAGTGGGACAATAACTAAGGAGATCAAAAGAGGTAGAATATAAATTACTCTGAACATCTCTACAAATAATCACATCATTAACATAAGCATAAATAACCAGTAAGCTTTACGATTATCATCATACCTAACAAAAATACATTTTTGAGATTAGACTTGAGTTGATTTTCCTTTTTTCCCTTAAGTGCGAACCCAACAATCACAACCAAACACTTCAAATGACTATGATCCAATCTTTTAACAAACCAATTCTATTCAGAACCAACATTTAAAATTGCTCTATGAGAAACCATGTTCAAGATATGATTAACACAAACAACACTTTCCTTCCCCCCCCCCCCAACCACACACACACACACACATATAATATATATATATATATATATATATGGGGGGGTGGGGGGGTGGCGCGGCGGGCAGGCATAGCCCTTAGAATGCAACATACATCATTTCATTTCTACAACATATCTTTTTTTTCAACTACACTATATTGTTGAGGTTTATGAGTAGCTTATAGAGTTTTATTCCATATATTTGTCCTTATTATTGTAGAAAACTTTAATTTGTTCCTAATTCATTACTACTGAATCTTTAAATCTTTAAATTCTTGGATTGTAGAAAAAAATTGACTTTTATTTTTTTGGAAATATACCCAAGCCCGTCTATTGTATCATATGTAAAAGTGAGAAAATATATGTCAAAAGGAGATTCGAGAGGACAACATATATATCTTTGAACTAATTATGATTGTTCATTGACGCACCGAGATTTACTCTTTTCAAACTTACTCCAATGGTGCTTACCAAGTATACATCCATGAAAAACCTTTAGCAGAAGAAGAAACCTTTAGTAGAAGAAGTAGAGGTTAAACAAGTGACGGGTTTCGATATTAATTGTTCTTTTCCGAAGTTGAACTGATTCAATCTTTCATGCCATAATTTTCTTAAAACATCAATGTGAGCAACATAACTATATTTAAAAGTTGTTTTAAGGTAAAATATCAACCATTAAATTTGCTTAATTTAGCACCATAATCAACAAATCCAATAGAGACAACTTTAAATCCATCATTAATGTCTTGAATCATATATTTATCAAGTCATGCTTCAAATTCACATCCGCATTGCCAAGCTTTGTAAATAAAAAATAGATTTAGAGGAATTCAATTTATATGAAAAAAATATCTTTTAATTGACAATTAAGAACCTTGATATCACTGGATCCTAAAATTGAAAGTGATTAGCCATAAAAAAAAAATGAAAATTTTCTCACTTGCAAGTTTATATTTCTCATCTAAAATGAATTGGAAAGTATTAACATACATATCATATGAAGCTCCAAAATCCATAATTCATTCACTATGAAGAGGAGATAATTCCTTGTAAGTTTGAATCCACTAAGCAACAAGAGCAACTTATTTACCTTTAACTTTGAAGTTTACATGCTTTTTTTATTTGTTTTTAACAAGGTTTTTTTCCTAAGTAATAAAATATAATATTAACAATTTTTTAATGAAGATTATTATGAGTCCTCGCTTCTTATATGATTCATTGTCAAAGTATAAAGAAGGATCTATGCTAAATTGATTTTGGAGCTCCACTATAACCATGAGTCAACAACAAATTATATTCTTCATTTGGTAAACAAACATTTATCTTTGTCATGGAAAAAAGAAAATTTGCTCCTAATGCAACAAGAACATTGTGTATATGACAATACTACATGAACTAACAAATACATGATGATGTGAACATTGTCTTTGTGACAATAATACAAGAAATAACAAATAATAATACAAGAAATAACAAATACATGATGATGTAGAGGAAATGGTGCAGCACAAACCTCAATGTTGAAATTCAACTAATAATGTAAAATCTTCAAGTCAAATTGCTAGTGTTTGTGAATCATTGTGATCTTGGTGCAAAATTTTTAATTGTTTAGAATTCAAATTTATAAAACATGTGCCTATGTTTGATTTCCTTTCTATTGTAATTGTTTAGAATTCAAATTTAGCATTAATGTTCTTAAAAATAGGTTCATTTGGACTTTGTCTCAACCACTGTTTTTAATTTGTTCTTGTCTTTCATCTAATGAAGTCTTAATTTTAGTTAAAAAGTAAATTTTATTCTTATTAAAGAAACACTAAATGGTGGTTTTCCCTCATGATAGGCTACGGTGATGCAATGTATTTTTTGAAAACATAGCCTGGTCCAAGGAGAGCCACATTTGTATCCTTGAGGGTCACTTGCGCCTACATAAGAAAATAATAAAGGTCATACATAGCTCAACAAAGGTCTCACCTGAACAATTGGTTACCCCATCATACCCTTTATATAACACTTTTCAAAGTAAAAACAAGGAAATCTATCTAAAGCTATATTGATCAGTGCTTTAAACACATTTCTATTTAACAACCTTGTGTTTTCCATATTTACACAATCTTGAAAATCTTAAAGCTATATTGGAATAGAAAGGGAATACAAAAAGTATCTATTTCTCTTTAGAGAGCTCGCCTTTACAATAGGCTACCCCAAGCATACCCTATTTCTAGTATAGTAACTTCAATTTTAGTTAATACACTAATCTTTTGTAGTAATGTGACTATATCTTGGTGTTTTCTATGATGAATTTTTCTTTTACTTTCATGAAAGAATATAATTGAGGCTTTAGAGTTTTCATTAATGTCTTAAATAATGTACATTTATAACTTTATTGTATAATAGTGTGGTGTTTTAAGTTTATACTACTTTATTGCATTCTAGTCTTTTTTTTATGTTTTGTCTATTTTCATTAATTGAATCATGTTCTCACATGTTTCATTATTTGATGTTTGGGAGTTGGGTGGATTTCCATAAATGCTTAAGATAATTTGGGTAGCTTGAATGAATTGAAATCATTAAGAGACTTCAATCAATTCGAATGAATGGAAACGACATGACTTCTCTGTATATAGTGGTAACCGATATCATGTCAGAAATATCCCATTCTCACTATTCAATGAAAGGTTTTATGGACAATTTTAGTGACATATCCCTAAGTGTCCCATGATCTAATGGTTGGTGGGACTAAATAGATAAAACCCTCAAAGACATATGCCAAAAATATTACACCCACGAGACAAATCTTAAGCAGCTCAAGTCAGGATGTAAATATTTGTCCTACAATTATTTGATTTATTTTTTCATTTTGTATATAAGCATTGTTTCCTAACTTCTTCATTATCTTGAAAGGTCCATATATCAAATATTTGGTTTCCTTTCATGGATGTGGTGTCCTCCCCCGACACTCCCAACCTATTAAATTGAGCACATAGATCTGTGGACAAACACACAACTCACAAGATAGATGACACAATTTACTCAACAATTGAAGAATGAAACAGTGCAAAAATGGCTTGCAACTATGAATGCTTTCATTAATCAAAAAAGTAATTAGATTATTAATTACAATGCAATACAATGGCTAAATAGCCACATGCAATTCGAATCCACATGAGCATATTCAAATTGATTAGACTCTACTTGACTGTAGGTAACTAAGACCTTGTCTAAATCATTATCGGAGGACTCAATAGTTAACTGACCTTGTCTAAATCATTATCGGAGGACTCAATAGTTAACTGACCTTGTCTAAATCATTATCAGAGTTCATCGGAGTTCTAAAACACAACTCAAGTGTCTAATTCAGTGTAAACTTACGCTAACTGACTGTGGTAGGTGAGGAATGTGCCTCTCCTGCATGCAACCATGCAAACCTAGCGCTAAAGAACTGAATGTAACTGACTCCTAACTTAGCTTGACTAGTCACTAAGTGAACTCAACTGCTGAAGGTTGGTGTCGAAACTCCCAGTGGCTCCTAATTTGTAGGGATTGATCTAGGAGGCTCCTAAACTAATGCATGAAATTGAAATCAGTGGAAGTAGGCCTCAATTAGTGTTCCCCACACTTTAGTAACTAGAACATGTGCACCAATTAGGCCAAGTGGACCCAATGGTGCTAGTGACTAAAAATAGACTGGAAGGACGCCTACTTTAGACATGATTCCTGATTTAGATATATGACCAAATTGGACAAGGGAGGTTTAATAATCCTAACACAACCACTAGATGGGGAGAGTCTAAACATGACATCAATATTATAGTATCTAAATACCATATCTCCATAATACCAATAGTGTAAGTCTCCCATGAAGGCCAAACATTATATAAATGCATGCATGATGCAAAATGATAAAATGTAGTAGAATTAAATAAGCATGGTATAACATAAATCCATGGAAACCAAATTCCCATGACCATAT
>LPNX011168066.1:27777-94811 GCA_001517045.1 Pseudotsuga menziesii
TTAGCATAATCAAACACACCACATCCAAACACCCATACATACATTCATAACAAAAAATAATGTTAACTTTGCAAATTCATCGAAAGAAATAAAACATTTGTTAGCGACCAAAGGGATGAAATGCCTTCGTATTCCATAACAAAATTAGAACCATTTGAAAAATGGATAACTGACTTTGTGGGTCCAATCAACCCACAAGCACGCAAGACCAGTGCAAGATACAATATCACGGTGACAGAGTAACTGACAATATGGTCAGATGATGCGCTAGTGAAGGATTTCACAATGGAGGCAACAACACATTTCTTATTCGAGCATATCATGACTAGATTTGGTTACCCGAAGGTGTTGGTGAGAGATTAAGGAACTCATTTCCCAAATTCCACCGTTCATGCTCTCACTGAAGAATTTATGATACACCACCAGAAGAGTAAATCCTACCATCCACGGGCCAATGGTACAGTGGAGGAATTCAATAAAATTTTGGAGCAGACACTAACTAAGGTATACAATGTGCAGCACAACAACTGGGACCAATGCATTCCATAAGTACTATGGGCATACATAATAAATTCTAAGCGACCGACAAAGCTCACTCCTTTCTGACTAGTCAATGGGAAGGAGGTAGTCATGACTTTATAGTTTTTTGTCCCCCTTACACGAATATCCTTAACTACAAGGATGATATATTATGAGTCCTTGGTGCATAGAATGCAAGAGCTTATGGAATTGGAAGAAGACCGGGTTATCGCAGGATTTAAGCAAGTGGTCGAGAAGCAGTACCAGAAATATTGGCATTATCATAAAATTATGACAAAGATCTTACAACATAGCTCCTTAGTACTGATGTAAGACAACAAGTTCTTAAAGAACCTAGGGAAGCTACAGATGAGAAGGTTGGGACCGTTTCAGTTTTTTTTATCATATAAGAAGTAGGTGTAACAACGATTAATACTCTTGATGGATAGCCTATGAATGGCATGGTTAATTATAGTCGGTTGAAACCATATTTTGTCATGTAGGGGAGAGAATAGATACAACAATAAAAGGAAAACAATTATTAGAGTTCAATTCTAGTAAGTCACAAGTTTAGCAAGTCAGTTCCAGAAAGTCGCAAGTTTAGCAGGTCTACAGGGACAAGTCACCACCCAAAGCTGGATAGTTTAGTTAGTGAGTCAAAAATACATCTAGAATGTGTGCTGGAAGTTTAGTCATCATGTCAACAAAACCATAGAATCCTTGTATACACGTGTTAAAGTGTATCATGAGGTACCAAGTACTCATCCATTTTTCAAGTCTAGTCATGTCGTCGTTCCACTTCACCATCACTCCACCACTTATGTTATAGTTTTCAAGTAAGTCATGCCATCATTCTAGTCATTTACAATCCCATCGGTCATGTTTCAATTGTTTATCAGGTGAATGTCAGTTTAACCGTCATCTCCAGTAGTGGAAATATTAAGGACAAGTAATGTTATCATGAGGGGAAGTGCAACAAAAATATCACCATATATCTTCTCCCTATTACATGGATATTGCCTAATAAAATGGAGTTATATGGATATGGAAGAAAGGGACACTAACATGATTGCAATAAGAGACACACAAAGATTGAGAGAGCATGTGTTGGGTGGTTTTTTAAGTCAAGAAATTATGGAAAGATGCGAGTAGAGATTGAGAGAATACGCAGTGAATACCCATCACATCTACAATTGACGAGGAGCGTTATGGGAGAGAGAACTATTCAATATGGGCTGCAGATCACATAGCCTATTTGTTGGCTATAAGAGCAAGGAGAGAAGAGCAGACATTCATCAGTCGGATGCCTTATAATGAGTTGGACCTGCATTATGTGCCAACACCACAACTTCATCACAGGATGAGTGAGATTATAGATTAAATGAGTAACATACACATGGCACTCGGGAAGTCATAAGTTGATTTGAATGAGGTTCATAAGGAGGGGGTACGAGCACCAAAGGAACTAGAAGTTGATATCCACAAATCCTATGAATCACTTCCTACTTCAGACCAGTCGCATGTCCATTATCTGAGGCTGGTAGAAAAAGTAGGCTACATTATGGATATTGTGGCCACCCTGCATCAAGAGACATTAGATATCATAGAAAAAATTAATCCAAAGTTGTCTCTGGAGAAAATTGAGTTAGAAAAAAAAAAAGTGAGGAAGCTGAGAACACATTGCATAAGACACAACAGGAAATTCAAATTTTGGGAGGAGTCTTGTAATACAAGTTTTCTATCTAGAACCATTTGCAAAATATTCCAGAACTCCAGCAAGTCGACCGATGCATCCAGGAATATGAGGAGAAGGTTACCACACGTAGGAAAAGCATGAAACAAATGCCAATGTAGAACCAAAATATATTCATGAACAAGAGCAATGAACTTACAAAGAAAATGGTTGTAAGTAGGATAAAACAGTAGACTATTTCCGAAGTTGTGGCCCAGCCGCGAGAGGAAGCGCTGGAACATTTTGTTGCTCTATCTGAATTGCAAGCACGCGTTGTTGAATTCCTACTAGTTTTAGAGAAATCCAATCCATAGGCTAGGAATAGTACTAAAGAATATATCGACACTTTTATGAATTGCCTAGACAATATTGTTTTTGACTTGGAACCCAACTAAGCCCATTTTTAGGTCATTGTTGGTGTCCTACGCTCTTGAATTCCATATGTTGCAGCTATGGAACCTTAATCTCGGTGGCTTAGCACGAGCCACATAATATTTTTGGGGGCATATTGGTGCCCAAGTTTTGGTCACAATACTATACGTCGAGCCTTATTAACTGAATCAATTGCGACTAACATAATTGGTTATGCAACTGGGTGCCAATATGAATTTTGGGGCTAATAATTTAGCCTACATAAGGAAATATTTTGGAAGAGGATGATGACGATGAACTTGTGATTTTCTATTGTAATTGTTGTTATGCGTGATAATATTAATCTCTAGTCAGAAGCGCAAGATTATAGCATTACCTTATAATTTTTGCTTGTTTCTTGATGTTTCTATGTATGTAATGAGAGACATCTTAGAGAAGTTGTTGAGTTTTTATATGTAGATCTAGTATGTTTTGGCTAGAAGTAATGGAATTAAATCTGTATTTTTCTAATTTTACTTATTGTATCACGTGTTAGTATAAATTCTTGTGACTTGTATATATTCTAAGTTTGTTATGTTGCAATTAAAGCCTATAAGTTGTGGTACCTTTTCATAAGACAGTGTAATGGATTCTTTACCTCCTGTACAAGACTAATTCAGGTTTCTGTAATTTTATTATGTTCATATAGAGTGATACTTTACTCTACCTGCAGGGTATCGAAAATGTCAATGCTTATGGGGTTTTTGTTGGATTTTTATGTTGAACCTCGGTTCTGACAAACTGTAGCCAGCAACATTTACCTTTTAACAAAATATAATCCAGTAAATTGGTTTCCTATGAACAAATTTCCACCCAATCGTAGGTATCTAATGCATATTATATCCCCGAGTTAGGCTATGAGGATCACCAGGGTGAAGGAACTAAGCTATAAGATTTTAGCTCAACAACCCAGTCCATTTTCTCTCATGATAACCAATCCAATATTTACATAGCATTTAGGCCCTCATTTATCCATCAAATAGCCATAGCACTCTCTTCCACTACCCTACACAACACAAGGAAAAAAATCCTTTATTTACTCAATAGTTCCTCAAGGATATTCTTCACTTCTAGTGATATTGACAATGTACACAACAAGGGTCCAATTATTAAATGCTTTCTAGGAATAGCCTGCAAAAGTACACTTGGATATCAAGCATTCAATGAGCAACAAATACACAATGGGTGAAGGATTCCTAAATTTTCCAACATCTATGCTCTTCTACAGTGATTTATCCCACTTCCAAGACTTTTCAATTTCACTTTCACATGCCAATTTTGGTTAATTTCCAAGTGAGTTAGTTTCCAAAAAGTTTGATTGTTATAAATGGAGAAGACCACATGAGCACATAGAGAATGAAAGTGACATTTAAATTGTTAGTGGAAGGAAGACTCACTTTTCTTGTAATAGGAGAGAAACGTACTCTTGCACTTTGTTTGCTAGGTATAAAATTTCCTAAATAGCCAGGGTGAAAACTATTCCAGATCAATATGGAGAATGACAATCTTTCTTCCCCCTAAATTAAATATTTAATGGTTTGAAATACAATTTGAGAGTGAGAAAAATCGTGTATGTATTCTGGTGGTTTCCTCAAATGAGAGTTGAATATTGATTTTGATGCATCCATTGTTAATGCACTCTCAGTTCTAGGACTTAAACAACACAACAATTACCTTTCTCAAACACACTTGGTAATAAGAAAAGAACATACGAAAAGAATTAACCTAAAAATCAATTTGTTCAGAAATAAATTTCACCAATCCAAATGCAATCTAAGATTAAACTAGCAATCATGTAACAACTGCTTTTAGTGGGGAGATGAGAGATCTCCTTTCATTGATAAGAAACAACAAAATACACTATCATTTGACCTTCTACTAGAAACACCTTTCTAACCATCGTCTGAGTCGCTCTAATCTTGAGGATTATTGGTGAGCCTTCCTAACATTAAGATTCACTCTAAATATTGTGGAGAGGTAAACAATGGATTCTAAACCTAGACACTCAAGGAAAATCACAAGGTTATTTCTCCAACATGAGGGTAATATAAGCACGAGCTCCCCTATCTCTTCCATAAATATTCATTTTAAAAATTTGTGTAATGGTTGAGACAATTAGAGGATAGTTCAAAGGAGGTACACACGAGAAATTATCAAAGGAACTACTCATGGGCACAAAATTCACATTTTGTTATTATTTTTTCTCATTTTTTGAGGTATATATGCCTTTGTTGAAGGAAAGGCACGTATCAGCACCTTGTCAATGGGAAAGGTTTGTGTACCTTACAAAATTTGATTTTTTAAGTGTTTTTTTTTAAGAAGGGATAGAAGTGATCCTAATCAAGTAGATTTAGACAATAAAGACATTGAGGTGTCAACTAATGTTATAACATATTCTCCCTAATGTATGAGGTCATAAAGAAAGATGATGACCAAAATGCATCATAATCAATGGAAGAAGGATTCACGTCAGATCAAGTGGAGTTCCTTGGACTTTGGGTCAGAAAAGTACCTACAATAGAGACAAATATATTATATTACTCTTTTCTATGAGGTGGACATACTCATACTTAGGTGTAAATAGGCATGGCCACCAAATCAAGTACAATGTGCATTTATGAAGTATATGAAATGATGCATCATGGCCATGAATAAGATGCACAATGTATCCATGTCAAAGATAGATAATAGCTATGACAAAATACAAAGTGGATATATTTCTCAATGCACATTAGGAGAACAATTGGAGTTGAAATGAGTGCACGTTGGTTCTCCATAAAGTACCAATGTTATAAAGTGTGTCGTACAGTATTTAGTAACTTGGGTAATAGTATAATAATGTAATGTTCCACTATCCCAAGGTCTTCAAACCAAATCCATTGATATGTATGAATATATACCATGTGAATACATAATTCGATTTGAACATGGGAGACATCGCTAGATTACCGGTCATTGAAGTATATCATTAAAAAACATGAGAGAACACATTGATAATGATAATGGGAATCAAGGTATTTGGTGCATTTTAACAAGTGTGAATATATATGCGTCTATCAAACACTTATAAAATCTATGAATCATGGGGCATTGATGTAATCCCACTGTTGATAACAAGTGAACCTACCACTTATGACTAAAAGCCCCAAGGTACTCTAAATGTATTTAAATATCCTCCCTAGATAAAAATGAGCTAAATTCAATAGGAAGGTATTCTTTGGAAGGGAGGAATTAGGGAATCCCTCGTCAACCAACATGAGAATATATCAAGAATTGATTAGCTTTGAAAGGCCTCAAAAATGAAAAAACACACCACTGAGTATGTCTCTTACATGACCAGATGAAAATAGTGCATGAAAAATATACTCTAAGAAACAATTGATAATGAAATTTGTTGACAAAGGTGAGGAATTCCACCAATGATGAAAATGGAATTAAAGGTACAACACGAATCCCAATATGTAAATAAACATCTTGTCGTTTAACATATGGGAAACCACTCAGTTAGTGACCAATGATGATACGTTGTTTGTTGAGTGCAAGGTAGGAATACAATGCTGAAAATAGGCCTAGGGTGCTACCAACTATAGGTCAATATCTCAAATAAATGTGCCATACTTGATGATAAATGACTTACTAATGAGAATTCAATGGGTGCCTTCTTCACTAGCATGAATAAACAACACAGGTAATGATGATGACTTTGGGAGCAAATTGAAAACAAGGAAGGTCAACTTGAATAGACAAAGAATATAAGGAATGGCCAACATGGGCTTAAGATAACCCTTGAACAGTAACATAGAACATCAATGATTTGGGAAATATTTTATACAAATGGAACAATGATATAACTCAACAACATAGGAGGCATTAACAAATTCTCCATAGTGATTAGAATAGTAACCAATCAGAGGAGTAAAAACTCAAAAATTATGGTTTGTCTCCTAAGGTGATAGTAAGAGCCAACTTATCAAGAAGACTCAAAACTAATTCCTCGTTCAAGGGTGACATTGACTAATACTACTACCACAAGAAAAATAAAGATCTATTATATTTCCACCTTCTCTCTTTTTTAGAATTTTTTTATATTTTTGTGTGTTTTTCATATTTATAAATTGTTAAAAAATAGTAAGAGAATGCCACAATACAACAAAGGATATGAGTGTCACATGGCATGCAACTACATTCCAAGTGCATAGAACCTACCTACAAAAAAAAGAGCAAAAAGGGGTATCAAGGATGTGGACAAAGATTAGTGTGTTCCCTGTAAGGATGATGGTTTTGAATTGAAGTGACAATAGAAACAATGGTGAGAGGAAAGAAAGCATACATAAGTAGTAAGCGATGAACGGAAAACTATGAATGACATTAAACTTAAGAGTGCATGCAGTGGTATGCAATGTAGCAATACAAACTGAAACAAAAAAATTTAGGATCCCTTTAAGGGATGGCTAGAAAAATACTAAGAGGAATTTATGCAACTTCAACGCAAAGTCACTTTGAGACTAAAAAGGGACTATCGGGTCTACTAAGAACTTCAACATGGGAACCAATGAGACAATGAAGGTACTAACTAGGTAACCCATGATTGATAAGCTCTACCACTCAAGTTATAAATTTTAATAAAAGAGGGTTAACATTGCAAACCTAGTGGAGTGGATCCTAAGGTGAAATGAAACTGATACAATTAATAATGCATGGTGCAAGGTGAAAAAATCCCATCTTAGATGAAAGTTCTGAGTCATATACCTTTTAAGACGAAACTATTTTGGAGAAAACTAAATGGCATCTAAGTTTTGAAAATTCTCTCATACTTGAAATCATCATGAAAATAGTCTATAAGTACAATATTAGTTGTGAAAATGATAAAATACAATACTAGTGTTAAATAAAGACATGTTGAACCATAGGAAAGTGGGTTAATAGAAAATAAATCATTGTTAAAACCAGAAACTACCAATTCATTTACAAGCTTTCACCACAAGTTACCTTGGATTTCAACTGGATATAGTAGAGCTATCAATCAACCATTTCCACATATGTCACTACCAGGTCTTTCCTCTTTCTTTCTCTTTCATTTCTATGGTTTAGTTTCAATTCTTTTCTAAAGTTGGGGTGATACGAACCCCTATTCCGACCTCCATTATTCCCACACACTTTCTCTTCATATGGCATGAATATTTATGGTTATAGACACAACTTTCCTTCATAGGAGGCATGTGTACGTGTGTGTGTCCTTAATAAAAGCCACATTTTCCTTGAAAAAAATGAAAATTAACACTCAAACTTTGCTCAAATGTGTATATATGTCCATCATTTACTGAGAGAGGGAGAATGAGTACATTGGTAGTGTTGTTATTTATGACACTGACTCTTTAAATTCACTTTAAAACTATGGCCTACTCAAGTTTTTCCAAATTCCAAATATGAGGGCTCTAAACAAATTACTTCAAATTCTTTTGGGGTATTGGGAACATGATCATAATGTCTTTTCCATGGATGGTAGGAATCCTAATATCATAGTGGGAAATATTTACTTCTTTATGGATTTATCTCAGTGAGGGGTGTCAATAAACCTTAAATGAGGAGGACGAGGTGGATGCATAATCATGGTACAAGAGTATGTGAATAGCTATTGTTCCATGACTACCCCAAAATGGGTTCTTGAGTACCAATCAACAACATATAGAGACCCTTTAAAATTCATCATCTTGATTATTGCACAAGTTGTGGGTACATCAGCATTGATCCAAGCATCACAAGCAAAAATGTTCTATGTTGTGGAATATTCAAGGTCCATAGTATTTGTGTTATGCAACCAATTCCCAGAAATAACCTAGAAAGTGCAAAAAAGATACCAAAAAAGAGTAACCCATTCCTTATTAAAGAACAATGGAGATGAATATCAAGCCCCTTCGAGGGGGAAACCTGCTTACACAATGTGTTGAATACACAATACAATACAAGACACAATATGATGACTAAATGAAAAGGTATCCTTCATATATAGAGGAGACAAGGGCGTACATTAACAACTAGTGGACCCAAGTCGACATCAATAATCTAATAATACTAAAAAAATTCCACAAGTATACCTAATACCACATCAATAATATGTAATTCTCCACAATATAGGGGGTAGTGCACCATTATATAGGGGGTATTATGCCAACATTTAGGGATTCACATGCCCCTCCCATTAAGAAAAGAATTGTCCTCAACAATTAGTTAGTTGTGGATGCTTCTATATAAAGTACTCATCTTCCCATGTTGAATCTTCAACTAGTCAGTTCTTCCACTTGATGAGGTACTTAGAGATAGCCCTATTGCATAGTTTATTGGTCCTAGTTTCAGTGATTTGTTCCAGCCCCAATATGACTTTTAATCCTTCATCTCGATTTGGAAAGATAGTTTGAATTGGGATCTTATCTTCGATTACCTTTTTTAATCAAGAAACATGGAAAAATGGGTGTACTCTTGAATATGGTGGGAACTCCAATTTGCAAGCCATATTACCAATCTTCTGCAATACTTTATAAGGACCATACTACTTGGGTGCTAATTTATTATCCTTTTTTAGTTCTTTGGGGAAATTTTTTTTTAAGGTTGCATCCTCAGAAATACCCAATCCCCTTCTTGAAAAATCCTTTCACTACAATGTTGTTATGTTTATTGTTTCATCATGTTTTTCAACATATCTAGGTTTTCCTTCAATAACTAGAGAACTTCTTGATGGTGTTTAAGGTGATCTTCCATAGATTGAACTTCAATGTTCCTTTTAAGGGAGATGTAATAGATGGAGGATGGTACCCATAAAGTGTCGTAAATGTAGACATCTTTGATGACATATGGAAGGAATTATTGTACCACCATTCTTCCAAAGATGACCACTTCACCCATTGTGTTTGTTTATTAGATGCAAAGCAATGAAAATATACTTCCAATCATTTGTTCACTATCTCAGTTTTCTCATCAGATTGAGGATGATAATATGAACTATGAGCCAACTGGGTACCCAAACAAGAAAATAATTCAATCCAAAACTTCTCGATGACAATTGGATCTCTCTCACTTGCAATAATCTTCGGGTTTCCATGTAACTTCTGAATTATTTCCATGAAGGTTGTATACTTCCAAGCATATCAACAACCACCATAATAAAATTATTTCCTTATGAATTGGGTAGACATGTGATAAAATCCATTAAGACTTCCTCCTAACACTTCCAAGGTATTTCTAATGGTTGTAAAATACCGAGGGTCTTAACTATTTCAACCTTAATTTGTTGGCAAATCAAACATTCTACCATGAACCTTTGAACATCATATTTAAGGCCTTCCCAAAAAAAATCCTTCTTGATACTGTGGTACACTTTTAGGAATCCTAAGTGCCCACCTATAGGAGAGGTGTGTAATTCCAAAATGATAATTTGTTTGAGTTGGGATTTCTTACATAAATATAAGTGATCCTTATACCATATTGAATCATTTTTCTAAACAAAAGTATTTGATACACTGGGATTCTTTTGTAGCTTTTGAATGAGCATCCACACAGATAAGTCATTCTTCCCTTGCAACTATTTCTTAATCAGGTTGTATAATTGAAATTTTCCAAAGTAATACCTTAACATCCTCATATTTTCCAGAGAGTGCATTTTCCACCACATTCTAGTTCCCATTTTTATAGATTATTTCAAATGCATATCCCAACATCTTGGTTACCCATTTTTTTATTGTTCTAAAGATAGTCTTTGTTCTAAGAAGTATTTAATACTATCATGATCTATTTTGACCTTGAAGTGCTTACCTATCAGGTAAGGACGTCATTGATAAACTGCAAGTAGTATTGCCATCATTTCCTTCTCATAAATGGGTTTCTATAAGTTCTTCCTCTTGATTGGTAAAATTAAATCGAAATCAAGGGGTCATCCTTATTGCATTATAAGAGCACCAACTCCATTTCCCATTGCATCACATTCCACAATGAAAGTTGGTCAAAGAAGGAGCTTTTCACATTTCCTCTTTAAGTTGTTCAAAAGATTGAGTTGCCTCTATAGTCTAAGAAAATGCATGCTTCTTCAATAATGTTGTTAGAGGTTCTACTAGTTTTCCATAGTTTCGAAAAAAATTGTGGTAGTTCCCAATCAAACCTAATAAGCCTCTAAAATTCTTCATGGTTTTAGGAATTGACCCATCCATCATGGATTTAGTTTTGTTATGGTCTACCTTGACACATTCATGAGATACAGTATGACCCAAATACCTTACATCATGTACCTGAAAGAAGCATTTGGAAGGTTTTGAATAAGTTTTTGCTCCTTTAGTAGTTGTAGCACCTTGCCAACATGTTGAACATGTTATTCCCAAGACTTATTATATATTCTTATATCATCAAAAAATACTAACACAATTTTTCTAAGGAAGGGCTTGAAAATGGAATTCATCAAACCTTAAAATGTGGAATGTGCATTTGTAAGGCCAAAAGGCATGAAAAAAAATCATAATCACTTTCATGTGTTCTTAATCTTAATTTTGTGATTTCTTCTTCCTTCATTCTAATTCGATGATATCCTGAACATAGATCCAACTTTGTGAAGCAAATTGATCCATGTACTTCATCTAACAATTCACCAATGACAAGAATGTGAAACTTGTCTTTAATGGTCATATTGTTGAGATGTCTATAATATGGACACATAAACCATGTGCCCTCCTTCTTATGTACCATTACCACAGGTGCAGAGTAAGAAATTTTTCTAGGCTTAATTATGCCTGCCTCTAACATTTCTTTAACCATGCACTTAATTTAACTCTTCTGGACATAGGGGTATCTGTAAGGCATGCTGTTAGGAGGAGCACTTCCTTGAATTAAGTGAATAGCATGATCAAAATATCGAGTAGTTGGAATGCCTTTTGGAATATATTCAAATACCTTGGAATGCTTATCGATTATACTTTGGAGATCCAAGGATAGGAGGCTTAGATGTTTAAACATCTAGTGATAATAATTGTGTGTCATAACCCCGAATTTTCACAAAAATTTAAAATTTTTAATGTAACATAAAATGCCTACAGTTGCAATTTAATAACTATTAGCGGCTAGCGGAAAAATGAAACAGTTAACAATATGTATTGATTAACTTCAAACACATAAAAACTGATACCATTTAATTTTGATATGTTTAGTATGTGACCTGTATTCAGTTGTTTCTAGTTGTACTGATAATTTTACTATTTGGAAAATAGGTGAAATCTATCTTTGAAATCTTGGGCTTACTTAGCGTTATGCTAACGCAGATGGACTGCTGGTTCTTACAGGTTCAACAAGTAATGATCGATCAAGTAGAAGTTTAATTCATAAGGTAGCAAGAAGTATTTCTGTTTGCATGTTAATATGCTAGTAATTAACTGATTAATCTCAAGCAAGCTATGATGAGGTAAAGTAATTGTCTTATATTGTTTTTGTTTCCTAAGACAATATTCAAGCTTAGATATAAAGATCGTTATCTTGATCATACTCAGCGAAACAATAGATACTTACTGTGATCTTAGAGCTCAAGTTCTTAGTCATACCTTTACTTTCATTTTAACATGCTTATATCACTAATGTTATGTTTAAATGTACTGTCTCTTATTCATGGAAGTACTCCTATCAATCTCTATAGTAAATATTTCCATTAGAGTACATGTTTCTATTTTGTCTTTTTCTTACTAGCCATGGAATTTATTAACCTGTTTGTTTGTATGTCAGTATGCTAAGCATCAAGTTATAGACTTCAATACTTAAACTATTTCTTGTTGCATGTATCATTGTAACTATATACAATACCCCTTTATTTATAATGTTCCAATATAATTGTTACTTGCATCCTGTAGAATCTACTACCTCGAAATTTCCATGACATTATCAGTTTGGTTCTTGTAAATAGATACATCATCCTAAGATGGATTATTACCTATTACCAATTTTATAAAGTCTAAATCATAGGCAAATACATTATTAGTGTTATTCCTATAAATTATAAACCTTGTACATGGTTTATATCATTGTAAAATTACTATCCTAAAGTTGCCTCACTTTTATGAAAATGTAGTGTTTAATAACTACTATGATAGATTTTACTACCTAGAACTTCTAATCTGAGGTCTATATCAAGTGAAGCAAAGTTGCAAAGATTCTTATACTATGCTAGAACCTAGTAAACATAAACAATCAAAAACTGTCTTTGTAAATAATGATAGGATTCATTATTATGGTCATTGGCATGTTGAGCATACAAGACATTATTTGCAAAATCTTAAACCAAGGTCGAGCTTCGTGATTGTGTATTTTACATGGTTCAAATACCATTACTCTATAGTCAAGTGACATATTTAGTTATTAGTAACTAAAACTAACCTTAAACCATAGATTGCCAATAGTCTAGTTTTGAGCTACATATAATATATATAATTATATTAAAATCGTTTTGCAAAGTGAATATACAAATGGTATATTGGATAAGTTTATTGTATGGTGGACTTGGGATTGTTCCAATAGCAAAGTCAATGTTATAAAATCATTGTTATCAATTAACATAAACTCGATACCATCGTTCACAATGTTATAGTTTATGTTTTCATTAACGAACATACACATTTACACTTCAAAGTCATGTGCATAATTGTTTATTGATCATGGCAATAATTTGATAATTGGAAAACACATATTTGAATATAGACTCAACCCTTGTGTGGTTAAAATATTTGGAGGGCATGTGGTCACCTCTCGTCCATGCATTGGTGGCTTAAAAGACTTAGAAAACCCTATTCGCTTGTATTTACCTCCGAGGGTTTCGCTAGCCTGCGGGCTGTTTTGTGTAGTTTCCATGGCAGCCATGAGAGGTTGTTCCTCTGCTTGCTTACTCCGTAGCTTGTGTTTATTGTTGTTGTAGTCTCAATACTCAGTTTATGTCATGAATATTCATGGTTGTGAACCTACTGCACAAGTGGTTACTTGTTTATGTGTTAGGCTCTCGGCCTGTCCATAGTTTCAGTTCTGTTCTTCTCGTGGCTTGTCACGGCTTTGTCAAGCTTAAGCTTCTTTGTCACTGTCATCATTCCAGGGTCGGCATAGGGTTTGAATACTCCTCTGTGTAAATTTGGTAAAGCTAGTGACAGCTTCTTTGCTGCTCAAAAATCTCTTCTTTTTGCAATTAAAGACAAACCCAACTTTTCATTATGAAAATTCTTTGTTAAGTTACTAATATGGTTAGGGTTTTCAGCTTAAAAATGTTGAGTGTTACTCTAACACTTGATAACGTGCTCTTTGCAGGAACTATTGGCAGTTTCAAACTTCAGTGGAAAGGATTACGACGGCCGGCTTCAATGGACTCGTGGCCCCAATCGGTAAGCCCTGAGTTCAAACATGGGTTTTGCCCTATTTGCAAAGAGGGTTGTTGAAGGAGAAACACAGTGTTGGGAAGTCTGTTTCGATTTCTTCGTTAGTTAATATTTTTAGTTTGATGTTTACTCCATTTCACTTTAAAACCCTAGCTACTATGCTGGGTAATACCGGCCTTTGAGCCATGATGTGTATTTTTGTTAAGTTTAAGCCTTACGGCCCAACAATGTAATACAGTTGGTTTTTAATTAAAAGAATTTCTTAAACTTCGAGCTCTGTCTCATTTTTGTAGTGGTTTTATTAACCTGTAAATTATATATTTATTTTACTGTTTATAAATGATGTTTATTTTTAGGTAAAGACTATAAACAGTCCACAGCATAAATTGTAGTTTTCTTGTTAAGTTTGCTTACACAATTATCCAAGTAAATGGGTAAAACTTTAATAAATTAATTTATAAATGGATAGATTAATTGTTGGAGTTTCGACCCACAGTTTTTCCTTGCACAGGTTATAAGCCTGTTGGTGAAATATAGTTAGTTTCTGAATATGAAATTCTTAGTATTATTTTATTTAATGTTTATATTTACATTTGTTTTATTTATTATTATGTAACT
This sequence comes from Pseudotsuga menziesii, assembly GCA_001517045.1. NCBI lineage: Eukaryota > Viridiplantae > Streptophyta > Pinopsida > Pinales > Pinaceae > Pseudotsuga > Pseudotsuga menziesii. The sequence continues at coordinate 42,439 of LPNX011168066.1, forward strand.
TAGAATTCTTCAGAACTCTATAAAGAATACTAGGTTAACTCTGAAAAGAAAAAAAATAGAAGTTTAACTTTGTTTATTTTTCATAAATAAAGGGTTTATAAACATAACCCTAATCTGGTTTATTACGTAATAGTTTAAGATTTAGTAAATAGTTTAAAAGATATACTGTGTGGCTAATAACTTATTTATATACTTAGTTGTTATCCTCTATAAACTATTATTTATATCAGTATACTATTACTGTAACTCTTAGTGTAGTTTACTATTTCGTTTCCTGCATTTTTATTTAATTATACTAAATTAACCAGTAAATAAGAATAAACTATAAAACTGCTTTTCATTGTACTGTAAACATTGAAATAGATTCTATTTTCATTTACATACAGATGCAGAACTCACATTTACTATTTTTATTTCATTACAAAGATTATGTCATTTACCTTAAGCAACTAACTGTGCTAGACTACAGCCTGTAACCAGGTGTGGAAAAACACAGATTAGAATTTAAATCCTTTCTATTTCATTATTTTCCTAAATCATTTTAATTTCTATTAACAGTTTAATAAGAATACTTAACTTAACAATTTACAAACTCGGAACTAATTGCATTCATGTAACATCTAAACTAAGATTTATTTAACTAAGGCAGTAAATAAATAACATAGAACCTATTGAGGACAAGACGACAACAGCTTTAGGAGGTCGTTCGTCCCTACCAAACTCCTGGAGAGCGCTCAAACAACGCTTCCTCAGGACCCCCCAGCCTGTTCCTGGTCTTCTTGGTTGAGAATTAGTGGAGATGCAAATAGTAGAACCCTCTGTCAACTGACTAGTTCAATACCTCAATAAAACACTCTACTCTCAGCAGTATGATCTTCAGCTTAAAAGTTGCAACAAGATCAATCAACAGTTATCCCCTCAAACACTTTCCAAATTCCCTTCCATTGAATTTCTCTGAAGTACATTCATTCACCCTGAATGATCACTTCTCTAGAATGAGCAGCCTCAGCTCTTTTCAATGGAAATTTTTATAAAGATTGCCTAGGTCTTTTGGGTCAGTTTTCATTAATTGAGCCACCTGCTCTGATTCCACTTTCTTGGGGAATCATGACCACAAATGTAGGGAGGTTTCCACCTACAACAGTTGGAAGTGGTTTGAGGATGCTACCACATGTCAGTTTGCTCTCCACCCAATCCCCTCCACCAATTTGACCAGTAACACTCTTTTAACAGCTCTCCTAAGTTGTTGTCTCCTCATTTATTTATTTATAAATAAAATATTCAGAATTTACATTAAATATTCTTGACCCCACTAGGTCATCAATTACAAGTTAGCATAAAATTTAACATATTGTTCCTCAAATAATATAAAATTGTTTTTTTGCAAAATTGGGGAATGTGCAATACACACCCCCTTAAATTATAACATCGTCCTCGATGTTATTTATTCCTCGTCCTCAGAATTCCCCTGGAACAGAATTGGATATGCATCTCGCATATGACTTTCCAATTCCCAGGTGGCTTCCTCTGGACTAAGGTGCTTCCATTGCACCTTCACCTGACCAATGGTACGGTTCCAAAGTGTGATCTCCCTCCGCTCGAGGATACAGTCCGGTTCCACCAGAAAATATCCTTCTGGTTCCACCTGTACATCATTCCAGTTAACAACATGAGTAGCATCATGAACATATTTCTTTAATACATAAATGTGAAAAATATTATGAACTTTTAAATTCGGTGGTAAGGCTAACTGATAAGCTACTTGTCCAATCCTGAACAGTATTTCAAAAGGACCAAATTAACGAGGTGCTAGTTTTGCACAACTACCCAACCTTAGAGAGCTCTTTTTGGGTCTCACCTTGATGAACACATGTTCACCTACCTGAAACTCTTTTGGAGTTCTTTTAAGGTCTGCTTGACTTTTTTGTCGATCTTGCGCAATTTTCAGATTACCTTGCACCTGCTTTACAATTTCTTCCATTTCTTTCAATAATTTAGGACCTAATACTAATCTATCCACCGGATTATTCCAAGAGATAGGATTGTTACACTTCCTTCCATACAAGATTTCGAAAGGACTAAATCTGGCTGAAGCTTGAAAATTATTATTATAAGCAAATTCTACTAGGTGCAAATAATCCTCCCATTTACCTGGCTGATCCTTTACATACATCCTTAGTAAATCTTCCAGTACTTGGTTTACTTTTTCATTATGTCCATCAGTTTGAGGATGGAACGAAGTGCTAAAATTTAGTGTAGTATTTAATCCTTTAAACAGAGATTTTCAAAAGTTACCTGTAAATTTAGGGTCTCTATCTGAGATTATAACTTTTGGTATCCCATGCAGTCGAAAAATTTGCTTTAAAAAGATATCAGCTATGTTTGCAGCTTTATACGTAGTTTTTACAGGTATAAAATGGGTTTCTTTACTCAATTTGTCAACTACTACCATTATAGAATCATTTAAATTCTTATTTTTAGGCAGTCCAGTAATAAAATCATGACTAATTATCTCCCATTTCCAGCTAGGAATGGGCACTAGCTGAAGTAATCCAGCTAGGTGTTGGTGTTCAGTTTTCACTTGCTGACATTCAAAACACCTAGCGATATATTCTGCAAATTCAGTCTTCATGTTTGGCCAAAAATATTATTTTCTTAACATAGTTATAGTCTTCTGATAACCTGCATGGCCTGAGTATGGAGTTTTATGGATTTCATCTAAAATTAATAACTTAACTTTAGGTACATTAGGTACATACATTCTGTCTTTATACAGTAAAAATCCCTTTTCATTCAAGCTATACCCTTTACTTAAACTTTCTGTTGGATTTTCTTTCGTTTTTGCTTGTAATTTTTGGTAAATTTCGTCTTGTTCTAACCCTGCTTTAAGTTGTTCTTCCAGATCTATTGTATAAGTGCTGATAACTGCTGCAAAGTTCAGCCTTGCATTTCTACTTAATGCATCAGCAACTTTATTTTCTTTCCCTTTAATGTGTTGAATTTTGAAATCATACTCACTTAGAAAAGCTAACCACCTAGCTTGCCTAACATTTAGGTTAGGTTGATCTAGAAGATATTTTAGTCCTTTATTATCTGTCATTAGAATAAATTTTCTTCCAATTAAATGATGACGCCACATCTTTAGAGCATGTATGACAGCAGCTAATTCCATATCATATGTTGCATAATTATTTTCATGAATTTTTAATTTCCTAGATTCATAAGCAATAACATACCCTTCTTGAGTCAATACTCCGCCTAAACCATCATTGCAGGTGTCAGTACACACTACAAAATATTTATTTGGATCAGCTATTCTTAAAATAGGTGCCCTGGTTAATAAAGTTTTTAGCTTTTTAAAACTATCCTCGCACTTCTAATTCCAATCAAATTTCTTTCCTTTCTTCTGCAAAGAGGTTATCGAATTGGCGATTCTCGAAAACCCTTCAATGAACCTCCGGTAATAACCGGTAATTCCCATGAAGGATCGAACATCAGTTACGTCTTTAGGAACTGGCCAATCTTCAATCACCTTTATCTTTTCGGGATCCACAGAAATTCCTTCCTTAGTCACCACATGACCTAAGTACTAGATTTTATCCTTAAAGAAGTCGCATTTACTAAAATTTGCAAAGATTTGATGATCTCACAAATCCTGCAAAACTATTTTTAAATGTTCTTTATGCTCTTCTTCAGAGTTTGAAAAAATTAATATGTCGTCGATAAACATGACCACAACCTTATCCAAATATTTATGCATTACATTATTCATTAAACACATAAAAATAGTTGGAGCATTAGTTAGCCCGAATGGCATGACGACAAACTCATAATGGCCATATCGAGTCCTAAAAGTTGTTTTAAAGATGTCCTCATCTTTAATTCTAACTTGGTGATACCTCGACCTTAAATCAATTTTCGAAAACACAGTGACTCTGCGTAGTTGATCAAACAGATCATCTATGCGAGGAAACGGGTATCTAGTTTTAATAGTCATCTTATTCAACTGACAGTAATCTATACAAAGTCATAGAGTTCAGTCCTTTTTCTCAACGAAGATGACAGGTGCCCCCCAGGGAGACACATTGGGTCAAATATACTTCTTATCAATAAGTTCTTTTAATTGTGACTTAATTTCATTAAGTTCAAGTATGTTCATCCAATAAGGGGCCTTTGCGCTGGGTAATGCACCAGGTACCAACTCAACGGTAAAATCTAGTTCCCTTTTCGAAGGTAGTCCCATAATTTCTTCCGAAAATACATCTGCATACTCTTTTAAAACTAGTATATCCTCCAATTTTAATTTATCTGTATTATTTAGATTTTCCTCATTAGTTACTGTTACTACATAAGCCTTACAACCTTTCCTAACAGCTTTCTTAAGTTGCAGAGCAGAAATATTCCTTACAGTTATTTTTCTAGGGATTCCCTTTACACTTATTGGTTTTCCATCTTTATTTATACCAGTAAAGGTTTTATCATAACAGTTTAAGATCACCCTATGTTGCTCTAACCAATCCATACCAATTAGTATGTCATAGAAACCCAAAGGTAGTACATTAAGCTTTACAAAAGTTGCAAATTGATCCATAACTACTGCACAATTCTTTACAAAACTATTTACCTTCCTCTTTGCACCAGTAGCTAACTGAACCAACCAAGAACTTACAAATTTTTCAACAGGCAGCTTACATTTTTCTACCAAATTAGGTGAAATGTAACTTAAAATAGCTCCTAGATCAATTAAAAGAGCTATGGGTGTTTGGTTTATCTTACCTTCTACTTCCACCATGGAAGTTTGATAGTCTGCTTGTCGATTCTCCAAGGCTGCATTGATCCTGGGCATAGTCCTCACTAAATCTCCAACAGTCATCTCCTCCTATATTATATGGATATTACGGACAGTCTTTTTCCTATTAGGACAGACCGAGGCATAATGTGGGCCATTACACTCCCAGCACTTTATGGTTTCTTTTCGTTCAAAGTTTTCCGTGTAATTACCATGATTATTAGCAGACTATTTGCTCTTTTAATTGTTTTGATTGTTTGGTGAATTATTCTTATTCCCTTGGCAATTCTTATTACAAAAATTTCTAGCCTTATTATTTTTATAATTTCGATTGGGCACAAACTCTTTCTTCTTTTGATCATAATTATTATTCTTTTTGGCCTTCCAGTTGCCCATACTCTCATTTTTCCTATTCTATTCATAACAAAAATTAGCTTTCCTCATAGCTTCTTCCAGAGTTTTAGGATTGTCATACTCAATCCTATCCTTTATGTGATAAGGTAGACAACTGAGAAACCGTTGTACCTTTGGTTTTTCATCTACAAGGTATGGTACATACCTAAGCAGACTTAAAAACTTATTGTTCAAATCTTTCATAGTCATTGTACCTAGTTTAAACTCATAGAATTCTTTAGCTCTTTCTTCATAGTACTGTTCAGATAAAAATTTCTTTTTAAAGTACTTCTTGAAGGTACTCCAATTTATGTTTTTCTCTTTTATTCCTTTCACTCTCTTTAAATATTGCCACCATATATCAGCTTTCCCTGAAATATTATAGATAGCCATTCTAGCCTTTAATTGGTTAGAATAGTTATAAATCTAGAAGTACTTCTTCATCCCAGATAACCAGGATTCTGCTTCCTCCCCTTTACGCTTCTTTTCCTCCATCTTAGTATCTAAATAAACTAAATCAACCTTACTCATTGTCCCTTTAATTATTTCTTCCATCTTTGACACTCTAAAATATAGATCTTCACTTTCATCAAAGGTGAGAGATGAATCCTCTAGTGGATTGATTGGAGAATGATTTTTTCCACTACCTTTTGGTGTGATTTTTAACAATATAAATATATATCACACCCTAGGGTTCACCTCAAATATATCCTTCTACTCAAATTTATTCAAATTTAAAATGGCATACCTTTTTCAAACCCTGATTTGAAGATTGTTTACTTGTCGACTTGGAACTAAGTTAAATTTGAAATTTAGGCTCACTTGGGTATGAAATTTTTTCCTATTTTATCTTGATGTGTACTATTTCCATTCATGTAGGTCTAACCTAATTTTGATGTGCCAGTAAAAAGTTATTGCAAATCTCCCAACACTTCTTATTTTTTGTCCTTTCAGAAGACCAAACTTGTATGGTCTTCCACGTGTCCAATATTTTGTACCTGAGTCTTAAAAATATATCACATATAATTTTTTTGATATTATTTTTGAAGCAACATATCTCACTCAATTTGGATCTCTCATTCTCCATATATTACCATTTTTCCAGAACATGTGTTTTAGACTAGTTTTTGTACCAGACAGAAACCCTATCTTCCATGGAAAATTTCTTCAAACATGTAATGACTTAAGATCTAAAATGCCTAACACAAATATATTGGCCTTTTTTATAGATGGATTTTTATTATAATTTTCTAAAACCTTGTTGAAAAAAATTTTATAGTGAAATTCCCAATATGACTCGTTTTGGAAGCGTCCAAGCTCTGATACTAGATGTTGTGTAACAAATTCCATGAAATAGCATAAAAAGGCACAAAAAGACGAAAAAAGAGTAATGCACGCCTTATTAAAAAGTAATGAATATGAATATCAAGCCTCTTTGAGGGGGAAATGTTCTCAACATAATGTGTTGAATACACAAGACAAGACAAGACACAATATGATGACTAAAATGAAAAGGTCTCCTTCCTATATATAGAAGACAAAGAGGTACAATAACAACTAATGGACCCAAGATGAAATCAATAATATAATGATACTAATAACAATTCCACTAATATACCCAAGTTGACATCAATAATATGTAATGTGCCAAAATATAGGGGGTAATGTGCCAACATTTAGGGCTTAACAATTTGATTGGTGGGTTGGGCCTCTTGTTAATATGAAAACCAAACTTACTGAATGCAAAGATAGGGAAGAATAAAAACTTCAAGTATGAGAGTATACTTATTTCCTTATTTCTCAAGACACACATTGATGCACCCACACATCACTCTTACTCCTCATGGACCTTGGTATTCTAGGACAATCCATTGGGAAAACATGATGTACATATTAGGAATTGAGAAAATACTTAATGGATTTGACAATAATTTCTTTGATTGGTGGTCATACAAGCTACCTGCCATTAAGGAGTACCCCTATGTTAGCTTAGATTATAGTAGGTATCCCAGTCTATCCTTTACCAATCCATTTTGGGGTGCTACTAGTAATAAATTCTTATACATATATGTATATATATATATATATATATATATATTATTTTTGAGGTTTTTGGTAATAATTTTGAAAAAAAGAGTCAAAATGTTTTTGGTATGTAGAATCATTAAAAAAAATCAATGGTGTAGATGTAGGACTTATATGACTAGCAAGACACTACCAACTTATGTGTGGAGATCAGGGTGGTTGACATGTGGGGATTCCCCAACAAACGCCATGTGAGAGAGGAAGAATAGTGGGAGACCAATTAAGAGGACAAGGATGCATTTGAGACCATACACAATGTGTGTGGGAACCTAGAAGGACTTATCATAGGAGAAACTATGACGCATATTAAGAAATTCCACCTTGCACTACACATGAACAATTTACCAATGAAATAATCATCATCTCTTTGGATGCTACAAGAGTTGTCAACCATTTATTAAACTCATAGCACTATTAAAAATAATTTTACCACTTTTTCTTCATAATACACCTTCCAAGGACATTTGCACCTCCTTAATACATCCAATACTTCGTTAAGGAAGAGGTTCTTTCTAAGTAAGAGGGAAGGAACTTAATACCTACCTCATTACAGTCTTTCCTTTCTTTAATATGGTCTCGTTTGAGGCATTTCTTTCTCATCATGGATGATATATATTTTGATTAAGAATAGTTATTACCAATTAGTTATACCATGCCCTTCCTTGATGAAGTACTTTGTTAATGGAGGTATTTCCTCCTTTTTTCATTTGAAAGAGGTGATTCACCTCATTGAGGATGAGGTTCTTACTGGGTAAGTAAAGCGTAATATGAAGTTACCCAAGCTGTTGAAACATCATAGGTAGCAATATTTGTTGTATGCTACCACGATGTCCATGTATAGGAGTTTGATGATTAATTCCTAGGTTGTCTCTTCTCCTTTTTACTCTTGGTTCATGTATCTATGCAATGATAGATAGCCTAATGGTGTATAGACACTATATATTCATTTTTTTATGTAGTCATGATGGTACATACCTATGAACACACACACACACACAAACACACACACACGCACACGCACACGCACATGCACACGCACATGGATGCACGCACACACATAAGCACACCCACCCACACACACACACACGGATTTTTTTGGTTTCTACTTCTAGCAACAAAGTCCCAAATCCTAGGATTTATCAAGCGCCACGAGGGATCAAATCTCTCGTGGTGCAAAACTATTCTTAAGTATTGCACTCAAGGAGCTATCAGATTTGGTGTGTCCTATATATAGCCATTGATTTGATTCAAACCAAAAGACACATCTTTTTATTTCAGGTCGACATATAATATTTTTATTATTAATATTTAATATTATTTATGACCAACATATAATATTTTTTATTATTTTTTATTTTGTTAGGAACAAACATTACAACTATCTCCCCCATACATGGTTTTAAAACCATGTGCAAGGCCCTCCTAAAACCATGGGTTGTTTAGGAGGCCTTGCACATGGTCCTAAAACCATTTGTAAGGCCATCCTAAACCATTTACAATAAAACCATGGGTTGTTTAGGAAGCCTTGCACATGGTTTTAAAACCATTTGCAAGGCCCTCCTAATCCATGTACAATTAAACCATGGGTTGTTTAGGAGGCCTTGCACATGGTTTTAAAACCATGTTCAAGGGAAACATTTTTTTGTTTTGCTGATAATTCAATTTTTTATTTTTTATCATTTTGTTAAGTGAGAACATCACAACATCTCCCCCATATAGTGTTGTTTACAATTTTTTTGGTGGATAATTAAATTTTTAATTTTTTATTATTTTTAGGTAGGAACATTACAACATCTCCCCCATATTAGGATGTTTTTGTGGCCGACATTTATTTTGACGGATAAAATTAAAAAAATTGGTTTTATTATTTTGTTAGTAACAAAAGTTACTCGACAAATGCTACAAGATCTTCCTCATACTACGTTGTTTTTTTGCCGACATTTCTTTTGGCAGATAATTAAAAAAATATTATTATTTTGTTAGTAACAAATGTTACAATATCCCCCTCATATTAGGTAGTTTTTTTTGCCGACATTTATTTTGACGGATAATTAAATTATTATTTTGTTAGTAACAAACCTTACTCTACAAATGTTACAAGATCTCCTTCATACAAGATTCGACAAGCATTACAAGATCTCCCTCATACTGGGTTGTAAAGCGCCTCTCGGTGCAACAACTTCAAATGGGGTGTGCATTAAAATGTCAAGGTTTTTAATTTGCATACATGCTTTATAACTTAATACCAAATATGTGAATAAATGATATAATTAGTTAAAAAATAATCCACTGCATTAAATCCTCTTGTAATGTGAATGTAAGTAATAAATTCAAATGTTTTTCAAGAAAATGTACCCAATAAAACTTCTTATAAAGGAAAGAATCATGAACCTAGTAAATGTTATTTAAATGACAAACCATTAACTAAGAATACACATAAACAGTGATGTTTCAAATGTCGATAATGATAACATCTATAAGAAGATGAATAATGGCATTGTGCTCGATGGAATTGTTGGTTGTCAAACCAAGACTAACACCACTAGAGTTCAAAATCTTGTCAATGGGGAAAAAATCACCCATATAGTGAAAATATTGTTACGAGTGTGATGTGACTGTTGACACCATCTATGAAACCTACATATAAAGAGGCACTCATTTTCATCTATAAAGGTAAGACCAAAGCATCATAAGTAATGACCCTAACCAAAGTTAGAGATAATAAAATAATAAAATTGTCTAAAATACAAATTTTAGAGTACAACATGCTAAATGGAATCATATAGCACGAATTCTCACAAATAGTATTTATTTAGGTAGATCTCACTGTGACATTCCAAAAACAAACCCCCCCCCATAGTCAACTAGCTCATATGCCCCATTTAACAACACAATACTCATAATGTAACGACCGTTCCATATAGTTTTGAATTTTCATGCCCCTAATTTATCATGATCCTGGTCATAAACCAAGACTAAATAACCTTCATAAAATATTTTAGGATGACCACTATTGTTATATTTCACTTTGATGTGTTTCTTATGAGTCTCATTATCCACTGATACATCCCAATGGTGCTCATGAAGTTATTGTTCCAAGTATATGATACATTCTTCTTCTCCTAAGGTATCAAGGAGGAATTCGATATCTATTTTCAATGAAGATATTTAACATTTTAGTGGTAAAAGTTAATCCACACTATGAACGTGATGGAAAGGAGTAAGTAGTTTTTACTAAAGTCCAGTAAATCCATAAGTAGAAAAAAATAATAAATTAAGTGCCAGTTGGTTTTATTTTAATTTATTGTCCTCTACAACATAGTTTTCAAAACTTTGTTCGCAACTTAAACCTACTCGTTGGACTGAGGATACTAAGGTGAAGACTTATCTTGATACAAAACCCAACTTAGTGGTTAATTCTAACATCATCTAAATAGAAACAAGATACATGATCTGTGATGCTTTTATATGGACACCAAATCAATTAATTGTGCAAATAAATATGAAAATCATCGATAAGTAGCAATGATGATGATAATGTAATGTTGATTGTTCATCGATGCTGGCCTACACGTTATGAAATCAAATGCCTAGTTTCCAAAGGGGTCGACTGTAAATACAAGGTGAAGAGGAGTTGGGGGAGCGAATTTTATTTGTAAAAACCTAATAAGGGTCAAATTGTTTAACCACTTTAATGCAATATTTGGAAATGGAGGGTCACAAGTAACCTGAACATAGATTTTTTTTAGGTTTTTTCCATTCCAAAAAGATGACCACCACTTTCTCTAGAATGGTTATAATTTAAACCTTCTCAACTTCCTTCTGACTTAAATGACGACTCAAGATAAAATCAATCTCTCGCCAATACAAAGTGTTTCCAATAATAAAACAATTCTTGGCTTGATGGCTAATCCGTCGACAAATATCATGTGATAAATGATAAGGACATAGTTGAGTTTGAAGATATGATAGGATACCTCCAAACCCATGGTCTAAAGAGGAAATGGTGAATAAATTCTCATACGTCAATGAATCATCAACAAGAATATCTGTATTATCTCTAGGTTGATTAGACATTAACTCATCAAAGACTAAGGACTTCTTGTATTTTGATGTACCAAACTCTAAATCAAACTATTGAAGGATGCCAATCCATTTTGAATATAGACCCTCGATTATGCATTGAGTTATAATATGTTGTGTAGGATTAGAGTCTGCCAAAACAAGTGTGTGACTAAGAATGATGTAATGTCTAAGTATTTGGAAAGCATGCATTGCTACCAATCTTGATTTCTAAATTTGGGAATATCTTAACTCGAGACCAACAAGTACCCTACTTACATAGTAGATCACATGTTATTTTTGTGATTTTTCTTCTAGGACCAATACCATGTCAATGGTTGACTCTAGAGTTGCAAGGTATAGAAAAAAATCCTTATTGTGATACGAAGGATGCAACAAGGGAGTAAATACTAGAGAATTTTTCAAGGCATCAAAGCATTGTTTGGATTTATCATTCCAAATAAATGGGACCCCTTGTTTCAGCATGTGAAAAACGCATTTAACAATCTATACATATTTAGTTGTGAACCTTTGCAACAAGTTTGTTTCCCCTTGCAAACTTTGAAGTTCTGCAATCCGGGCAGGTGATTGAACTATTGCTTACACCTTGAAGTTATCAATCATGATCTCATGCTTGGACATGATGAACACAATCAGTGTTAAATTTCATAAAACATCTATAAGCCAAAATGAAAGCTATCTAAAAAGAAGGATGCTGCGGGAATTGACAAATCAATGTAAACTGAAAAATAGATTCATGATAGAAATTTCACAGAAATGGGATAAGTATTGCACAAAATAGCATTACATCAATCTTCATTAACATGTCAGTAATACAATAGTCATACAATAAGGAGAATTTGACTATTGTGGATAATATTTGAATTCACCAACTGAAACTGAATGATTAGCTAACTTAGTGTGGAAATAATCACAGCTGGAGCTCACTAGTTTAACTATGGATAACTAATTCAGTTCACAATCAGTTAACTAATGAGGTAGGTGGACAAAAGATCCCACGCTTCCTTAAATCATGCAAAATGGCGCTAGGGTGACTAGCAGTGAAGTAACTGGTGGTTATCAAAGCATAATTTATCATCACTAACTACCTAACATGGACAACTGAAGGTGACTATTGGTGGCACTCAAAGAGGGTTACTAAAATGTAGGGATTGGAACCAATGGAACCAATGGCACTAATGGCACCAAAATTCTTGTTGGAACCAAAACGCAAAAGTGTAGATGACTCTTGGGTATGTCCCCCCTTACTCTAGTAAAGTGAAAATACCTCCTAAGCTAGGAAAAATGAACAAATATATTATTTGGGTAAAGGGAGGATTAATTAATCCTAACACCCCCCCCTAATCCTAACTTTGGACAACTTGGGCCCTGGAAACTAGTCCAAAAGTCACCCATACAATTTAAATGAAATAAAATATTGCTTAATTAAACAAGGAAAATGGGGAAAACCTCATGGGAAAATCCCCCCTCAAAATAAGCAGGTGTTTGTAGGAATTCTTCAACATATGCGGACACCACTTACTCCTCTATCTTGTATGGTATAAGTATAGAAAAAAACACCATAGCAATATATCCTTTCCCTAGATGGTTAATCTACTTAAATAAAAACACTCTTTACCTCAAATCTAAATGCTCTAATCTTCGTTCCACTGCTCTTCATGCGATCTATGGTACCTGCAAAGAATCATTAGAAAACAAGACAACAAGATGAGAGTAATAAGATAGATTAACAATCCATGTTAGCGATCAAGGAATCTAATAATAATTGATTGATATTAACAAAAATAAAATATGGGAAATGGGAACAATTTTGTATTAATCAAGTAATAAGGTAAAGCTACAACCAAAGCCTTGATGTTGACATATTTGTCTTCCACAATGGTCTTAAAACACTCCTCACTCAAACAAATCTCTTTACACACAAACTGGCTCAACTTTTCCTCAATATGAGACTTCAATCCAACAGCATAAGGATGTTTTCTTGGTCTCCTCTCACATAGTTCATGAAGCCTTATTTTATAGGCCAAGGGAGGCTCATATGAGATGAGATTATTTAGGAAAAAGATACGGGATGATCCCTATGGGTGAGGAGATCGAATGCCACCTCTTTCTAGATGATAGGAACTGCCTTCACGAGGGATTTCATATGGAATCTCCTCGAAACCTCATTTTTTCCCATTTTCAGTCTATCGACGCTTCTTGCAGAGAGGGTAAAGGCATCGACGCTTCCTATGAATGGGGTAAAGGCATTGGAGGTAGCTAATGTCAATGGACAACAGGCGTTGACGCGTTGTCATAAGGGATAAAGTGCGCCATCCTACCCAAGAATGGAAAAAGTCACCAAAAGAATCCCTGACCAAGTGCTCAGTCATCAGTGGATATTTTAGGTGCAACAGAATGCCCCCCCAAAGTATGAATATAGAAGGATGTGATAGGTAAAATAATTCTTTAGACATCGATATGGTATCAGAGGCAAAGAGAGATGAGATCACAACTGACATAAGACTAGCAACTAACTTGTCTGACTCAACCATGATTGTGGACCAATACATTACAAATCCATGAAGATGATTATGTCATGGCTACCAAGAATACACTATAGATCCATGAATATGACCATTCCATGGCTACCAAAAGTACCTTTTAGATCCATGATCAATGAAGTAGAAAGTGGAACATGGCTATGGAAAATACAAAGTAGATCCATGTTATCCGAACTTAATACTGGACATAGCCACCAAACATACAATGTGGATCCCTGTCATGACTCCAAATAATCTTCCATCGCAACCTGAGGATAGGAAATTATATAGATGAAGCCTGACTGCTCAGGGTCTTCATTCCAATCCCCAAATGATATGATTCTAACCATGCGAGTAGATTTCTTGATGTCGAACATGATAGAAACCACTTGATTACCAGACATTAATGTATATTGTTAACAAGTGCGAGGGAAATCACCATTGATGTAAATGATCCCCAAGGTACCACAGTACATTCTCCCAAGTGTGAATAAACGTTTTTGAAGTCAAACACTTGATAGAATCTTTCCATCAAAGGTAACTGATAAAAACCTACTACCGAAAGTGAGGAAACCTTCCATTGAGGCATGCAGAATTCAAGGTACTTGACTTGGTTTCTAAATCTAATTCCTGGAGGATGTGTTGAAGTCGACAGGAATAGACTCGTCAAAGGAGGGCTATGATGTTTCCCCCATTGTTGACACGAAACATGGAACAAAAGTTGACTTTGAAGTGGTGAAACAACCATGAAACTGACTCAGACACGACCGAATTTATAGGAAGGTAAAGTTATTGACAAGTTGGATTGCAAAAGAGACATCCTTTGAACAAATTGTGGCATGAAAAAATGACTTGGAAGCATTGACTTGATGAGACAGAAACCAGTTGTAATGCAAGGGTATGGTGATGCATTCTTTGAATTGACTCAAAGGAGTCAGGTGACTCACAGAAGCGGATCAACTCAGAGAGAAGCAAAATACCCAATTGTTCAGATATGCAAATGCAGACATGTGCCATGTTCAAAGGTGGACTGTGAGGTGCCATTAATACAAATGAAAATATATTCCCCTTTCCATTAATTTCCCCATCACGAAGGATGAATGCCTCTTTTTTCGTTTTTACGAGTTCAAAGAGGGTAACAAACAATCGTTGTAGCTCATCAGAAGATGAGTCCATTCTCATATGTTTTATAAACCTAAGAAAGGATAGGTTTGTTCCCAGAAGAGGGTCTCTCAGTGTTTAATTTAATAAGTCCATTGAAAGTTAACTCGGTATCGTTCAAGTTTAGAGAGTCTGAAGGAACACAAAAGAAGACTCCAAAAAGTTCTTTTTTTCGTATGATTTAGTCCCTAGGGCCCGAAAAAAGTATAAAATAATGCCCGAGAGAAATCTTCTAGCTAAATTCAACTAGAGTATTCCTTTTTCATAATTAGCAAATCCAAACCGAAAAAAGGGGTAAACTATCGTCGGAAAGATGACTCTTCAAGTACTTTTACGAACATGAAGAAGAAAAGTTCACTCGACAATCTTTTTGTGTTTTAAAGAGTCTGAAAAGAGATTAAATGTGACTCCATAAGGGGTCCTCTATTTCATAAAACACTTTTAACGAGTCTGAAAAAGCAAAAAAAGTGTACTCGATACCCTTTTACTAGATTTTTAAACAAGTGACAGATTTAGACATTAATTTTTATTTTCCAAAGTTCAACTGATTCAATATTTCATGCCACAATTTTCTTATAACATCAATGTGAGCAAAATAATTGTATAAAGGTTGTTTTGAGGTAAAATATCAACCATTAAACTGGCTTAATTTAGCACCATGATCAACAAATCCAATAGAGACAACTTTAAACCCATCAGTCATGTCTTGAATCACATATTTATCAAGTCATGTTTCAAATTCACATCTGCATTACCAAGCTTTGTAAATAAAAAAATAGATTTAGAGGAATTCAATTCATATGAAAAAACATATTTTAATTGGCAATTAAGAACCTTGATATCACTCGATCCTAAAATTGAAAAAATGAAAGTGATTAGCCATAACAAATGAAAAATTTCTCAAGTTTTTTTTTATATTTCTCATCTAAAATGAATTGGAAAATATTAACAAACATATGATGGGGGCGGACCTGCAGCCTGCGGCCGCCATCGCCCAGGCTTCCTTGCTGGCTCCCCCTCCTCCTCTCTGATCCGCCTCTCCTTGCTCTAGGCAGTAGATGAATGTGCAATTATCTTTCGATTTGGGAACCCTGCGATCCAGTATGAGCCCGGTGTGTTCGATCCAGCAATTATCAAGAAGATTGGCTCAGGAATGGACCAATCATTTCCGCCGTAGCAAAACCCTTAGGCGTTTGAGGCAGTTCGTGGCTTCAGACAGATTTCGCCGCGGTTTATTTTGTTGGGTTTCGGCTACAAGATCGGTGGACGATTGGTGGGATTCGGATTCAAGATTTGGGTCGAGGGTTTCGGCAATCTTTCAAGGCTGCTTGTTCATCTATTGCAGTGAAAGTTCACCTGCCTTAGGGCGGCGGCGGCGTCCTTGGATATTCTCTTGCGTGGCGACCCGTAGTGTTCTTAGGGATCTCTGCGGCGGCGACGGCGTTTTCAGAGGTGGTGGCCTTTGATCGGCAGTTTATCTGAGTTTTTGTTCTTTCTTGCAAGGATTCTTTCAAGTATCGAGCTGCTACAGTGGGATCGGCTTTTCTTGATACAGTCTTTTTGTGACCTGTATGATGGCTCAGATTTTGAGCTGTATATATTGCAATTTGTTTGCTTATTGCAATATATGAATTGCTCATTCTAGATTTTGTGAGTATTGTGCTGTCAGGGACAGTATAATTTTATGCTGTGTTATCGAGCTGTAAGGGGATCGGCTTTCATGTGTCCTTTAATGATGGCTCTGTTTTGTGACCTGTAGTATACTCTTTTCTGTGGTACTGCTTAGAGGCTGGGTTCGGTCGTTGATACAGTTTTTGATAGTTTGTTGCTGTGTTGATTTGGATATATTCCAGATTTGAACTCTCTTTTGTGGTTATTTCTGCTACTGGTTGGGTAGAAAAAATTATTTTTTGGTTATGATATGTGACAGATATTATGTGACAATGTAGGGATCCTAGTGATCCTCTTACATGTGCAGATGTAATTTTGTTCCATTTTGAAATAAAATTATGAATTTTTTCCAAGGAAAAGAAAAAGAAAAAAATTAACAAACATATGATGTCAAGCTCCAAAATCTATAATTCGTTCACTATGAAGAGGAGAAAATTCCTTGCAAGTTTGAAGCCACTAAGCAACCAAAAAAACTTCTTCACCTTTAACTTTGAAGTTTACATGCTCTTTTTATTCGTTTTTAACAAGGTTTTTTTTTCCAAGTAATAAAATATAATATTAGCAATTTTTTAATGAAGATTATTATGAGTCCTCTCGTTTTATATGCTTAATTGCCAAAGTATAAATAAGGATCTATGCTAACTTGATTTTGGAGCTCCACTGTAACCATGAGTCAACAACAAATTATATTCTTCATTTGGTAAACAAACATTTATCTTTGTCATAGCAAAAATAAAATTTGCTATTAATGCAAGAAGAACATTGTGTATGTAACAATAATATAAGAAATAACAGTAAACAAAAGAAGAACATTGTGTATGTGACAATAATATAAGAAATAACAGTAAACAAACATTTATCATTGTCATGACAAAAAATAATTGCTCTTAATGCAAGAAGAACATTGTGTATGTGACAATAATATAGGAAATAACAAATACATGATGATGTGAACATTGTGTATGTGGCAATAATACAAGAAATAACAAATACATCATGATGTAGAAATGATGCAACACAAACTTCGATGTTGAAATTCAACTAATAATGTAAAATCTTCAAGGCAAAATTCTAGTGTTTGTGAATCATTGTTGAGATTTTGGTGCCAATTTTTTTGTTATTAAATGTGCCTATGCTTGACTTCCTTTCCATTGTAATTGTTTGGACTTCAAATTTATCATTGACGTTCTTGAAAATAGGTTCATTTGGACTTTGTCTGAAAGCACTATTTTTAATGTGTTCTTGTCTTTTAGCTATTAAAGTCTTAATTTTAGTTAATGCAAATTTTATTTTAATTAAAGAAACATTAATATAATGGTATTTCTTCATGATAGGCTATGACAATGCAATGTATTTTTCGAAAACATAGACTGGTTCAAAGAGAGCCACATCTGTACCCTTAAGGGTCACTTTCGCCTACATAAAAAAAGGAATAAAAGTCAGACATAGCTCAACAAACGTCTCACATGAACAATAGGTTACCCCAGCATACCCTTTATATAACACTTTTCAAAGTAAAACAAGAAAATATATCTAAATCTATATTGAACCGTGCTCTAAACGCATTTATATTTAACAACCTTGTGTTTTCCCTATTTACACAATTTTGAAAAGCTTAAAGCTATATAAAAATAGAAAGGGAATAAGGCAATTCTCTTTAGAGAGCTCGTCTTTACAATAGGTTACCCCAAGCATACCCTGTTTCTATTATAGTAAATTCAATTTTAGTTAATACACTAATCTTTTGCAGTAATGTGACTATCTCTTGGCGTTTTCCATGATCAATTTTTCTCTTACTTCCATTAAATAACATAATTGAGGCTTTAGAGTTTTCGTTAATGCCTTAAATAATCTATATTTATAACTTTAGTATTTAATAGTTTGGTGTTTTAAGTTTATACTACTTTAGTGCATTTTAGTATTTTTTTTGTGTTTTGTCACTTTTTATCAATTGAATCATGTTCTCATAGGTTTCATTATTTTATGTTTGTGAGTTGGGTGGATTTCCATAAATGCTTAAGAGAATTTGGGTAGCTTGCATGAATGGAAATTATTAAGAGACTTCAAGCAATTTGAATGAATGGAAACGGCGTGACTTATCTGCAATAGTGATCATCTATACTAATGCTACCATGTAAGAAATATTTCATTCCCACTATTGAATGAAAGGTTTTATGGAAAATTTTAGTGACATATCCTTAAGTGGCCCATGATCTAATGGTTGGTGGGAATCAATAGTTAAAACCATCAAAGACGTATGCCAAAAATATTACACCCACGAGACAAATCTTAAGCAACTCAAGTTGGGATGTGAATATTTGTCAGACAATTATTTGATTTATTTTTTAATTTTTTATGTAAGCATTGTTTCCTAACTTCCTCATTATCTTGAAAGGTCCATATATCAAAGCCTTGGTTTTCTTTCATGGATGTGGTGTCCTTCCCCGACACTCCCAACCACTAGATGAAAAGAGACTAAACATGACATCAATATTCTAGCATCCAGGGATCTTATACATCTAGTTGTCCATGATTTAACTACCATACTTTCCACGATAAAACCTTAGTTGAAAGTGGGGTCCTATTTTAATTATGTCAATTGGTTGTAGCTTGTATAGTCATAAGAAATTTTTTTTATCCTTGCCACACTATATGTAATATGACTTTTCATTGAGATTTAAAGGGTTCAATTGACTATAGGTACTATCCTATCCTCGAGATAAGGGGAAATTCCCAATTATTTCCCCAATTTCCCTAATATATTTGAGGTAAATTATTAAAAAGTATTCATGCTACTATTTCACATTCTTATAATCATAACAAAACCTTTTTATGGGTATTTACCTACAATTTCGCAATGTCCGCGTTAGAGGTTTACGAGTAAAAATCGTTAATTTGTCTATAATCCACAAATGGATTGCAATGGGTATCACTTTGTATATAATGCACATCTATATATATCATATGCACATTACTTACTTCTTGGTACACTCGGTGAATCCCTGCATTTCTCATTTTTTCCTTGCAAAAAACATTATGAGCGTAGATGACTATCCCGTTGCTTGCCTACAAAGTTGTAGTTTACAAGAAGCTAGAATTCTTAAAACATTATGGAATGCATACAACCTCACCATTGAGATTTTTTATAGATGGTATATTTATAAAGCAATGATGACAGTATTAATACAATACTTGGACAAATAAACCATTAGCTTCATAAAACAGGATCATTAATAAAAACTCTAACTAAGCCTTTATAAACTATAATTCATCTGGCTGAATTTCCAAGAGACGAGCATACATCATTCTCCAAATTGTTTATGTGTCTCATTGTGTATGTGATTGTGATTTTTATTGCTTTGAAAATTGAGTGAACACTGTGAGGGATGATCATAGTAGTTAGTAAACACAAATATCAAGTACTTAATATTTATTTAATAAAATCCATAATGGTGAATCGAGTTGGCCCTTGGATGATCAATTAAGAATACACCGATTGGTTGAAGATTTTATGAAGACAGTCCTCTAATCATGTGATCCCCTATGTTATCATGTAGAAGTTCAAGGGGACCTTGTCCATCACTTGAGATAACAAGAAAATAGGGCGTAATTTATTAACGCACCCTAATGATTAATAAACTCCTAATTGTATATTGAGTCGCTACTTGATTAATAACAAATCAATATCTTAACTAAAAAAATAACATCTTTATTCATGTGAAATGGAAAAACTTACGCCTTGTATGAGCCCTTAGGGCCCGGAGATTAGTTTCTTTGTTCAATAAATTCAAAAATAAAGGAAAATCATACTCTCAACCATTTTATCCTACTAGAGGATTTATGAATATACAAACTTAGAAGATCCCCTTGGGCCCTAGAGAAAAGATGTTCCTCGGCTCAAAAGAGTTGTCAAAAAAATAGTAGGATTTAAAACTCAAACATATTTTTCATGCAAAATTTTAGATACGAATTATGGTCATAAAAATTCTCTGTCATCATAGCATCGTTTCTACCATTTGCAACAGGAAACTTGAATATCTCCTTGTGAATAACAAAGACTTGTATTTTTACATTATGGGATTAAAATCAACCATCAATATCTCATAGATAATGGGAACATCAAAAGATGATACATTTCAATCCCAAAGGTAAGTTACCTATAGTGGAAATCGTGTTTTGAAACTTGGCCTATGGAGTTCGTATATTTGACTTGGATCTATCCCTCCTATAGAATGCAAACCTCCTTTTCCAATGTGTCTACAAACTTATTATGTTCTCTAAATATATGTTGGCAACTACAATAGGAAAAAACATTCTTCAGTTGTTTTGCTTCCTCAAGCATGTGTGTAAGATTGATAGTCTTGCATTTGACTATCTCATTTAACCAATTAATCACCAACTTGGAGTTTGAAAATAATTGAATATATGAGATCTCATATCCTTGTGCCATTGATAGAGCAGTGATAGTGCTAAGAAGATCTCCAAAATTGTTTTTTGTTTTTTCCTCTTCCTCGCTTATATGTTACCTTCTTTCCAACAAAATTGGTGTAGCCTCCCACTCCACTATCTCCAGTGTTCCCACTCAACACTCCATCACAAAGAACATATGGATGATTTTTATCATAGACATGGCTCTTGAGGGACCTCAATGTATGTTTTTAAATCTTGACTGGATTCTTTTCCAATGAATATGTGATGTGATAGACTGCAACAATTGGATTTGGAATGAGTCCTTCAAAGATGGATTTGTTTCTTATGGTCCATATACTACAAAAAATGTGTAGGGGGAGAGGTAGTTCCATGGGAACCGAACATGAAAACCATTTTTTCTATGCTTCCATTAAAGTGGACAGTTTCCCCATGGCCGTGCCACACATCACACCTATTTGGAGAAGTGGAAATCTACCAACAGATGGTAGAGTGTCTCAAAATGTTCAAAGCACAGTGGTAATCTAGTTGGACCCACTCTTCCTCTTTTTTTAAGGCTATCCTAGGTTAGTGTTTATTTTTAATAGCCAACCAACTGAAATATTTTTCTTTTAAAGGGCCTGACAATTTCCATAGGCCTCTATACCATTGAGTGTCTCTGTCTTCCAAGGATTTGTCAATTAATGCTTGATATCCTAGTTTGACTTTGTATGTCCCACTGTCTAGATCAAGAATCCATGATATCTTGTTAGGATTATTTGAGAGGGTTATAAGAGATTTGTTTAGTCCAAATATGTATGTATTACACAATGGAGTGTGTTCCTATGAAAGATTGAGTTCATGAGGTGTTGATTTCCATACCCCATGCCATGTGTCCCTTTTCTATGCTTGATATATATCTTCTAGGAATTTATGGCCATATGAGATGAGTGTATCCACCAAGGCCTTGGGAATTAGGTGGTCTAAATCGCTTATGCACATAATGGGATTAGACCCACCATGATACATTGTCCATTCCCTAGTTTCCATGCAATGTTTTCCTTAATCAAAGTGATATTTTTATGGATAGATTTCAAGACTATAAAACATCCCTTGCTAAGATATTGGAAGGGTCTAATACATGAAATGAAATGAAACATACAAGATTACCATTAGCCTTTTTGTGTTAGTAGTCCCAAGAGGATATTGGAAGCTGTAGATTTGGAAAAAATGGATATTTTTTATTTCCCTTCCACCAAAATACTTCTTTGAGAAAATAGACTCCTACTTTCATAGAGGATAGATTATTTCCTTCTGATTCCCTAACCAGAGGTATTTTACACATTTTTTAAAATAGATTTTAGGATTTCCTTTGGAATGTATGTCAATGCCATCCAAAATACAAAAATTGCTTCAATAATACTTTTAAACAATGTTACCCTTCCTTCCAAGAAGATCCATCTATGAAACCAATAATTTATCTTATTTTTTATTGAGGATAGCTTCTTTCCTCCTAATTCCCTGACGAGGGGTATTTTACATATATCTTTTTAATATAATTTAGGATTTCCTATGGAATGTATGTCGATGCCATCCAAAATATAGGAATCGCTTTAATAATACGTTTAATCATTGTTACCCTTCCTTCGAAGGATATCCATCTATGAACCGATAATTTATCCTCCTTTTTATTTTATCTATCAGCCACATCCAATCTGAGAGCTTGTAGTCATTGGATTTGAGAAATAAACCTACATATTTGAAGCACTCTAAAGATGGGATAACATGATAGGGTAGAAATTTGATGACCAAACGTATATGAACTTTTAAGGCATGGAAAAAATTAATAGATGATTTTTGTAGATTGATTTCCCTAATGATGGAGGAAGAGAAAATTTGAATGGTCATGTAAAGGAATTTTGCTTTAACTATTGTGGCATTTCCAAAGAGAACGATATCATCAACAAAGAGAATATGTAGGAGAGAAAAAGAGGTCGATATTTTGACTCTTTTGAGGTGTTATAGGGAAATTTCATGGTTAAGATGAATAATGATGGCTTCAACAACAAGGAGAAAAAGTAGTGGAGACATGAGGTAGCCTTATCGAAGTCTTTAGGAAGGATTGAAGAAAAAGGAGGCATATCCACTCACCAGGACAACATAAGAGACACTTTGATAACATGCTTCAATCCAATTTATATTCAATAAATTGGGAATTCCCACTTGATTTAATAAGAGGCTAATAAAGAGCCAATTTACTTTATCAAAATCCTTTTGAGAGATCTACTTTTATCAAAAGAGTCGTTCCTTCGTCCTCATTTATCCCACTATTGAAGAAGTACGAAGATGCAAAAATGTCCCTGATGTTCTCCTTCACAGGTTCTGTGAAGAGTGATTTGTAGTGTCCAACCACTGCCTTTGAAATGTCCTTAAAATTAGAACACTCGTTTCCTTATTTATCCTTAATTTTTCATATTGAGTTTATCGCCCTCCTTCCTTTTGTTTGTCTGTGGAAAAAAAGCAATATTTTGGTCCACTTTGAAATCCATATAGCTATGCTTTTCACCCCCATTTCTACTTCATGCCAAGCTAATATCCTTGTTTTTTTTTACTTCCAGAGTGTTTATCTGTTCTTTGGTTGATTCACTCATGTTCCCTGAGCTATGGTCATCCAAGATTCAAGTTATTTTCCTTTCAACCTCGATAAGGGATTTGACAGATTTTGAAAAAAACAATCTTAACCTAAGCATTTGTTAGGGTTTTTATTTTAGCCAAATTCAATTCTAGATGTTCCATTGCATGTGCATCCTAAGTCTATCGGTAAGGAATCCAGTTTTGGAAAAAAATCGATCTAAACTCCTCATAGATGAACTAGTGGGTATTAAACTTGAATGGAGCAACATGTTTTTGGGATGGTGTGGAGATATCCAAAAGGATAGGAAAGTTGTTGAAATGGAAAACTTTCAGGATGGAAGATATGTAGGTGTTAATGTTCAAGGGAATACTTTCATTTAGGAGAAATCAATCAATCCCTTTAGAGATGTGACCCTCACTCATTTGTTTATTCGACCAGGTGGGTTAGGACTAAGTGTTTGAAATCTAACAAAAAGTTCTAGTCAAAATCTTGGATGAATAAGTATAAGAGGGGATCATATCTGGTATGTGAAACCCATTATTCACTTATGTTTAGTGTTAGGTTTAAGTCAACACCCAATATGACACGAGGGAGGGCTAAAAGGCCATAATTGAAGAGATCATTCCAAAAAGATATTATATCATGTGAGGGAGAATACATATTTAAGATCTCTACGGTAAGATTTAAGGATTATGAGAAGTAGGTAGCACAAATATAATTTGCAGAGATTACCGATGCCTAGAGAATTAGTGCCTTTTCATCCAATGGAAAAACCTCTAGACACTACAATAGAACCCTATGATTAGCTTCTTTCTTATCTTACTTTTTCACTTCCACTCATAGCTTTAATGTATTTTTCTACATTTGTTATAAAATGTCGGTGCTATTCATCAAGTTGGAATTGTTTTCGGTAACCTTTGTGTTATTTATTCATAGTCGTCACTAATTAGTGTCGACTTTAGCACCATATTTTATACATGTAGTTAGAGCCTTGTTATGCTTCCAATTTAGTGATGACTTTAGAGCCATAATTGATTCATCTAGTTAGTGCCATGTTTAGCTTCCAATTTAGCTTCTAGTATAGCTTCCTATTTAGCTTCTAGTATAGCTTCCTATCTAGCTTCTAGTTTAGCTTACATTTTCATTCCTTTTCTAGCTCCCTTTTTAGATTCCAGTTTAGCTTCCTTTGTAGGTTCTAGTTTTGTATCCTATTTAGCTTCCAATTTAATTCCTACTGTTAACGTTTGTTGAGGTCTTCGGGGTTAAGGGGATAGGGGATTTAGGGATTAAGGTTTAAGGGAATATAGATTAAGGGTTCAGGGATTAAAGATCAAGGTCTTAGGGGTTAGGGGGTTTAAAGGTTAATGGCTTAAGGATTTTGGGTTAAGGGAATAAGGTTTAAGGTCTTAGGGGTTAGGAGTTGTAACACCTTTGGATTGAACCCCTAGCCTAATGATGTATTATATAACAAATTGAATATGAATGCTTGAGAGGATGAACAAGTTGTATTTTACAATAATTAATATTGAAATACAAAACGGAATGTGTTGAGGTGGTATGCTAAAAATATTGGGGACCTATGTATTCACCAAAGGTTGAAAGGGGGATTAGAGGTGCCTTAGTTGGGAAACCATGGTATGACCTTGTTAAATCCATAATTCCCTAAATTATCTTAAGTCATGTCTTGATCCTAATATTTTTGATTAACTTAAGCATATTTTAAATCATAAATATGATTAAGGTTGATTAAGTGTCAATTATGCGAAAGGTAAAGTGT
This sequence comes from Pseudotsuga menziesii, assembly GCA_001517045.1. Classification (NCBI taxonomy): domain Eukaryota; kingdom Viridiplantae; phylum Streptophyta; class Pinopsida; order Pinales; family Pinaceae; genus Pseudotsuga; species Pseudotsuga menziesii. Next base: position 67,962 of record LPNX011168066.1, read on the forward strand.
TGCACCCATATGTCGTTGGGATTGCATGCAAGTGAAAAGGAGGGAGAGTCTTTCCAACGGGTGGTTGGTTTCAAGCGGTGATTTTTGTCTGAGAAAAAAAATTTGTTTTATCCAACGAAGAGGAGTCATATTGTCCAGAGAAACATTTCATTCTGGAAAAGAGGAGAGAGAATAACCTGCCCATGTCCATGGGAAAAACAATATGAGTAATAACGAGAAAAATTTGCTTACTAAAAGATATAATTGAAACCAAATTATGTGCCTGTGAGCCATTCTAAGAAAGATGTTTGTTGGATTGTGTCCATGTTTTACTTTGGATGTTCCGATGAAATGGAAAATGGTGTAGGAAACTAACCTAGTGGATTTTGAGCATTGTGAACACTAATGTGTCTCGCTGTTGTTCTTATAGAAGGAAGATAGGAAGGTGAAATGCAATGTTTAGAAAGCAGTTGGATTTAAAGTAATGTTTCCTGATTGTCAAGTGTTGAACTTAAAGAAAATTACAAGGTTGGTGTGATACTTGACTAGTGAATGCACGGGTCTTAGCTCGAGGGTGGTGTTTTGTTGAGAGAATAGGATCGAAATTTCCCACAGTGGGTGGATCGTTCCTCAGACGTGGTCAGTTTCCCAATTCAAATGTTTTTAGATAAGTACCATTACTAAATAATATGATGTTATTCTTTACTCTCAATTCATGAATGGAATTAAATTTTATGGTTAATTATTCAAATTCCATGAATGGAATGTGCTTGGTGAATTTACGATTATTCTGTTGAATTTCTGAGTTTTTTCAAAAATTATAATTGTAGGAAGATAAATGGTTAGTCTAAGAAGAAAATTTCATAATCATATGTTCTGTGAATTAATATATGTGAAGCTATATATATAATTTGGGAAATGTCTTGTCTCTATAACTTATGTTGTTATGTTGAAACTTGATTGGAACAATTGTTAAGTAAATGCTCTATTTGGGAGAATGATGAGTTGTTGTAAGCAATGTCTTTGGGTTTGGTGGCTATAACATGCCATTGGTTGCCTAGTTTTTATTCTTGACTATTTAACAAGTATAGGTTGATGCATATCATTCATTGGTAAGTATTTCCATTATAACCTTCTTAGTTTCTCTTGTATTTGAATTTAAACTGGGAATTAAATAAAGAGTTATGGTTTGAAAAGGAACTGTAACATGTTCCCTATTGTTAATAAAAAAAATTATGAAAGTTCAAGTAGGATAGTTGAATTATGTAGTTTAACCATGATGATTATTTTGTTTCTAAAACTATTTTTGTGTGAAAAAATGCTTAAAGCGAGATGGATTCATTCCTTAATACAAAAGTAATCCTTGTTTGAATAATTATTGCAGTTTCTAGTTGTTAGCAATGGGATCAATATATTAAGCTCGTATTTGTGCCTAAAACATTTAATATTTCGATTCCGAGTTAAGGAAAAAATAGCTCTAATTTTTAGACTAAAATCCATGCCTTAGTTTCTTTCTTGAAACAACTAAGTGTTAAACTCTTAAACTGGAAGAGTAATTCTAAGTTTCCATTGTCAAAGTACCAAGGACGATGTCTAAGGATGGAAGGGAAACCTCAACAAAATTTTGTTGTTAAATTACTTCGAGCTACCAATGTACCCAGGTTCCAACATAGGGATAAAAATATTATTGGTGAATGGATCATCATACCAGTGTCGATTTCGAGGTGCCGAAACAGAGGTACCGACGTCGAAATCGGGGGTTTCCTTATAGATTTGTGGTTGCATTTTGTTTTCTGACTTCTATTGTCTGATTCGGAGGGTGATAGCGCCTAAGGAATGTGAATCGCTCTGAGTTTCAATGTTGAGGTGGTGATGTTGATGTCAGCGTTGAAAAGTTCATTGATAAATTTTGTTCATTTAGTGATGATTTCCGAGGTTTTACATGTTGATGACACGTAACTCATGATTCCAACATCAGGGAGGGAATGTTGGGATTGTTTCATTAGGGACACATTATTTGGTTCCAATATCTGACTCCCAATGTCAGAAATGTTGAGAAGATATGGTTAGTTTGGGAAGGTGGAAATAACATGTTAAGACCGTTATAATGTTAATTAATTGATTGATTCACTTAATTAATCAGTAACTGGTAAATCTAACCTATAGTTTACTACACTTATACAATGGTGAGTTGAATGATCGTCACTATTAATTATTTAAATAATTTCATCTTAATTCTCGTGTTATTCCAATCTAGTAGTTTATAAGTTACTGTTGCAGAGAATCAGAAGAGATTCCTTTACAACCTTAAGAAATAAATCATGTTTATTGGCATGCAATATTTTTTTGGATTGTAGTTTGATTTTAGATCCTTTGTAGCTCTCTATGTGTGCTTCTACATATATATTATTATCTATGTAGCTGTGTAACATGGGGTGTGCATTACAAATTGGTATTAGAGCTAAGGCTACAGATCTTGAGCCTTTTGTGTCTTTTATTCTATTTTTGAAATGAACATTGCATGATCGAAAGATAAAAATGAATATGCATATGAAAAATGATGTGAGTTAACAATCATGGATGATTTTTTTATCGCTAGTGACAACACAATTTTTCAGGTCAATCTACTTGTAGATTGATAGTGAAGTACTGAAAAGATGGCAGAAGATCATGTTTTATCTAGATTTGCTAAGGAATTTGGTATGGGTTTTTAAAGAATAGAATATAATGGTCATCAAAATGATATGGGAACAATGGAAGTGTTCCAAACATTGAAGGATATATAGATTAGGAATGGAAAGATTCTACAGAGTTTGGAATGACAAAATCAAATAAATCAACAAGTGATGCAGAATCTGGTACAGTTACAAAATCATATGCAACAAATAACTTATGTCGTAAGAAGGGAAAGAGAATAATCAATGAATAGAGTAATTCCTGATAGATATCATCATTTCGGATATAAGGATGTAAGAAAAAGGGGGTTGCATTCCCATTATCATTCAGTTGAAATTCATCATGGGAATGAGGTGCCTAGAATTTGGCATGATATTCATCTTAGAATACATTCAAAGAGAAAGGGTGATGGGAATTCATTACAGGGTGAACATAGGAAAACCACACATACTACCTTCGATGGAGAAAATATGAGGAAATTGTAGAGATTTGGCTATTGGAAATGAAGAAATATTTGCAGCCACATGATTATTCTAAGAATCAAGAAGCTCGTATTGCTATATACAATCTTAAGGGAAAATCTTATAGGTGGTGGAAGCATTCGAAGTAGGTAGAAAATGTGCATGAGAGGTGAATCTAATGGAAAAGGTTTCAAAGCTATTTCAAGCATGAATACCTATCACAACAATATTATGATAAGAAAATGCAATAATTCTTTGAACTCTTATTAGGAAATATGACGATGGAAGAATATGAGAACATATTCCTGGAGTTACTAGGTTATGTTGAATTCATACAATATGAAAAGGTTAAGGTTCAACGATTCCTCAGTGGCTTCCCAATGTTCTACAAGGACTAAATAACTTATGATGAACCTCACACTTTGAAGGAATGCATTAGGAAAGTTAAATGTTTGTGTGAGAAAAGTAAAAATAGACAAGATGTGCGTAAAGTGTGGAAGGGTAAACTGAAAGATAAGCAGGATCAAAGGAAAAATGGATTTAAGCCTCGTGTTGTTAAGCATGATCAGTATAATTATTTCAAATAACCCACTCTAGAAAGGTGAGTCAAGGGTGACTAAATCTATAGGACAAGATAAACCATTACAAGTTACATGACGGAAATGTGGAGGTGACCACTACCTCAAAAAATGTCCTAAGAAGAAAAATAGAGATGCTAGTATGTATAATGTGCAAGAAGCTTATACATGGTAAGATGTTGCTAGAAACATTCCTTGTATGTATGCATCCTTGTAAAATTGCCACGCAGACTACTAGTCTTCAATAATTGAAATTGAAGGTAAAATAAATGATTTGTCAATTTCGATTTTGATTGATTATGGAGCTTCTTACAACTATGTAAATATTAATATGGTTGAAAGATGCAATTTAGAAAGCAATAAATAGCCTAAGTATAGAATGGTACACTTGAATACTAGGAGGAAAAGGAAAATTACTTCCATGTTTAAAAATTGTTGTTTGTAAATAAATGGGTTTCATACGAAATCTAACTTGGATATCATTCCTCTTGGTTCATATGATGTGTTGATTGGAATGGATTGGCTAGAATCACATCATGATATTATTGATTTCCATAATAAAAGTATGATGTGCCTGGATGAGGATGGTAAAGTCGTTTAGGTTAAAGGAATTCCCAAGCCAATATCAGTAAAACAATTCTCAGTTGTGCAAATGATTAAATATATTAGGAAGGGATGTCAATTGTATGTGATCCATGCAGAATAAATATCAACTAATATGGATCCATGCATTGAAGAAATTATAGTGTTGCATAAATTTGAATATGTGTTGCAGGAAGTGCTTAGGCTACCACCTAAATGAGATATTGATTTTACAATCAATATGGTACCAAGAATAGTGTCAATGTTTAGAGCTCCTTATGTAATGAGTATTCCACAACTGAGAGAATTGCAATTTCAACTGAAAGAGTTGTTAAAGAAGGGTTATATACACCCTAGTGTTTCTCCATGGGGAGCACATGCTCTATTTGTAAAAAATAAATATGGCACACTGAGATTGTGTGTGGAATACATGCAACTAAACAAGGCCACGACTAAGAATAGGTATCCATTGTCTAGGATCGATGATTTGTTTTATCAGTTGCATGGAGATAGAATTTTTTCAAAGATTGAATTAAGGTCAAGTTACCTTTAGGTTCGCATCAAGGATGAAGATATCGGTAAGATTTCCTTCGAGACTAGGTATGGGAACTATGAATATATAGTAGTACCTTTTGGGTTGACGAATGCACTAGCTACATTCGTGTGTTTGATGAATGGTATAATCAAAGAATTTTTGGATAAATTCATTATAGTATTTTTGGATGATATATTAATTTAATCCAAGATAGAAGAGGAACATGAAAAACATCTTAGGATTACCTTGCAGATCCTGAGACAAAATCAGTTATATACCTAGCTTAGCAAATGCTCTTTTTATCATAAATTTGTTATTATATTTGGGTCACATTATTTTTTAGGAAGGAGTGACTATGGGCCCCGCTAAAATAAAAATCCATACAAGAAAGGCCTACTCTGAGTAATGCCACAAAATTAAGATCATTTATGGGACTGGAAGGTTATTATCGAAGGTTCATAGAATATTTCTCCTAAATTACAAATCCGATTACAACCTTATAGAAGAAGGATGTAAAATTCATCCGGAACCATAAGTGTGAAGACAACTTCAGACTCTTGAAAGAGTTACTCACATGTTCTCCAATATTTAAAAAAAAATATCAAAAAAAGGAATATGTGGTATGTACAAATGCATCTCTCGAAGGACTCAATGGAGTTTTGATGCAATATGGGCATGTGATTTGTTGTGAATCACATGAACTAAAGGAACATGAAAATAAATATGATACTCATGATGTGGAGTAAGCTACCATAATTCATGCACTCCGGATGTGAAGAAATTATCCCATGAGGAACACATTTGAATTAAATAGGGATCATCATAAAATAAAATATTTGTTTGAGAAGCTTCATTTGAATTCAACACAAGTTAAATGTCTAGAATTCCTGAGCGAATTCAATTTTGAAACTGAGTACATGAAAGGTAAAGAGAACAGAGCGACTAATGTACTCAACAAAAGAAGTCAAACAATGCAAATTCAAGCCATCAGTAATTGGAAATCTGATTTAAAAATCACATTGGAGGAGGAATTCAAAGTGGATCATCATTATTTGCAAGTTGTCGTAGCATTGCAAGCAAGGAACACGCCATTAAAATTTGCTAAATATGTGTTAGATGAATATAGATTCTCCAGTTTAATGGTAGAATATATAAACCAACTGAATTTGATTTGAGTAAAATCATATCACAAGAAATGCATAATGTACCTTACACAGGTCACCCTCATTATCAAAAGACATTGAAAACAACTAAGAAATTATATTTTTGGCCATGTATGAAGAAAAAAGTGGCCAGATTTATTGCTTAGTACTTGGAATATCACAGAGTGAAAGCATAACATAGATATCTTGTTGGGATACTTCAACCATTTCCAATACCAAAATGGAAGTGGGATGTGGTGACTCTTTATTTCATCACAAAATTACCAAGGACACTAAAGCAACACAATTATATTATGGTAGTGGTTGACAAGTTGAAAAAGTCGGCTCATTTTATACATGTTTAGTCAATGTTTAAGGCAGCTAAGATTGTAGAAGTATATATGAAGGAAATTGTCAGGTTGCGTGATATTCCAAAAGAAACTATTTCGGATCGAGATTCAAAATTCACTTCAAATTTTTGGAAAGGGTTGTTTAAAGAATTTGGAAATAAACTCAACCTTAGTACATCTTATCATCCACAAATAGATGGAAAAACTTAGCGAGTAAATCAAAATATCGCGGACATTCTTAGAATGGAAATGACATGTTGGTATTTAGAAATGGAAATGAGATCTGAGTTGCTAAGTAAAGAGAAAAAAGGTCCATGCACTAGCTTACTAGGTTCCTATGCATTCATCATAGGAGACCTATTGGTAATGAGACCGACATTCATCTAATGAAATTTTATTTTTGATTTCATGACTAAAAGATCATTACATGTAGCATCTAGGATTCTGGCCGTATTTATAAATTCCTTGATAAACTTTTGTCATTTATCACATAACAATGTTAGAATTCAAGTGGTATTGGTCACTAACACACCTTTGATTATAAGACATGTGTAATAAATATTAAAAGAATATGTTGATGTACATGCTTCTAAAATTTTCCTTTGATTTGAAGCATCCTTGCAAGCTTCAAACACATTGGTTGGGACCATATATTGTCATTCAGATCACCGAAGGAGGAGAAGTGCAATTGCAGAAATTAGATGGAACACCCTTCAAATGGTTGGTGAATAGAAGTCGGTTAAAGCATTATCAGGATATCCATAGCTTGGTATACTGAGAGTTCAAATAGAGAAGTAAAATAGTCAAAACAAAAAAAATAAAAAAATTATGAGTGTTATTGTTGCAAGCTTATGAGTGTTTTTTGCAAGCTTATGAGTGTTTTTCGCAAGCTTATGAGTGTTTTGTAAAAATAAGAATTCCTATTGCAAAGTATAGTGTGTTGTCGCACACTATGGGTCTATTGCACAATAAAATTTATGTCGCAGAATAAGAAAATTGGCGCAGACTATCTTTCAATCGCAAAAAAAAAAAATTGTCACAGATTGTCTGTATGTCGCAGAAAAAGAATTGTCTCGCGGACTATCTGTACGTTGCAGAAAAAGAACTAAGGCTGTGCAAAAGATGGAAGAAGCAGAAGTACTATATGCTAAATCAGTCAAACAATTTTCTTAGTCATGTGAAGCCTTAATCGACGACATCGAGTTGGAGCAGGTGATAGAGCAGTTGCATACTGCTGAGGAATACTTTACCCAACCAAAGAATGAAGTGAAAAAACTGTCGACAATAGAAAAGATGGCCAAGGTTGCTGATATGAAGAAATTGCAACAGCAAGTAGCCAAAATGCACACACAACAACATAAAAGAACTGAATGTGTCACATATTTAGGAAGAAGCAAATAAAGTTACATGTATTGTTCAACATGTGTATGAAAAGGTGCGACAAGCTTTGGTTTCGACGGGAATGACAACTTTGGAACATATCAATTCCAAAGTTGTGGAAATTTTGAAGACGATACAGGAGGAAGTACAACATGAAATAGAACAAGTTTAGAAATTCTTTTAGGATTTTCAAATCAAGGTCACACTAACATACATTTCATACATATGTGGCTCAGGATGAGCCATGGGAGAGTGTTGGGGGAATATTGGCCCTAGGAAAAGTTAGACAGAATTTTGCGATTTCAATCGCAAGACAAGAAAATACTGCAATGGAAGGAACCATGACAGAAGAGGAAGAAATCAATTCAAGACAAGGAGCCGACCTGTTTTTGGTAAAGAGCTAGTTAGACTAAAATCTTGATTTTAGTAATAAATCATGATTGTAATTTGGGACAATAGTGCCTAGTTTTAGATGTAATGGGATGGGTTAAATTAGAAACACAACCAGTCAACTAACAATTGAGAGTTAATCAACAGGTAAATCAAGAAGTGAAAAATCTTATAAAAGAATTGATCCAAGTTGTGTGCATAGCGCTCAATCGGACTAGACAACGAAGAAAGAAAGTAAGAGTTGTAAAGCATAAAATCATCGATACAAGTTGTGTGCAGATTGGCCATTCAAGGACGAAAGAAGAGAAAGAGACTAAGACCTGAGAGCATAGGAGGAGAGAAGAATGTATGAATTGTAAAATAAGACGAAAAGAATAGTCTGCAAGCTGAGTGTGGAGAACAAAGGGGCTAAACCAATTCTCATGCCAGATGAAGAGCACCTTTGTGGTTTTTCCCATATGGGTTTCCACATTATATATTGTGTATGTGTGTATTTAATGTTTGTGTTTATATCAAATGCTTATCTGTCATGAATTAGTCGATCTGAATGTGTCATGTAGACTCTATTGTGAATGAACTTGTGTGTGTGTGTGTGTGTGTGTGTGTGTGTGTGTGTGTCGCATATCTAATGAGTTGAATATGTGTTAATGCTTTATGTTATATTATGTTATATATGTCGACAGATCAATAGGATATTTTGTGAATGGATGTATAAGATGGAAGATTATTTCTTGGTTTCAGTCAAGTGATTTGAAGATACTATCATAGATAAATTCCCCGCCATAACTGTGGAAACTTGGTTCTAGAAGTTCCCAGTAAGATATCTCGGGTGAGACTTCATCTGTGTTGTAGGTGTTGCCAACAGATATATCTTTTGTTGGGTCGATATCTTGGGTTTTGTTGACGAAAGAGGATCTAAACCTGGGTCGACGGAAAACATGCCAACAGTTTACAAGTTGGTAAAGAAGTATCTCTGGATGAAATAGAAGCTATTACCAAAAATTATGCCATCTCTAAGAGTCATGACCCTAATGGCTGAACAATTGAATTGTTTTCTGAGTTCTTTGATTTGATGGGGAAGGGTCTTCTAAGGGTGGTAGAAGAGTCTTGGGTTAATGGTTTTATTTCAAGGTCCCTAAACTCTACTTTTATTGATCTTATCCCAAAGAGCACTAAGCCTGATTCCTTTGATGAGTATAGACCAATTTCACTTTGTGCTTTGGTCTATAAAATTATTTCGAAAGTAAATACAAACAGGATCAAGCCTAAATTTTTTGAATGTATGTCTCAAGAACAATTTGGGTTTCTGAATAAGAGATAAATCATTGATGTTATTGGGGTCACCACAGACTGTATTCATTCAATTAAAACTAAGAAACTAGCTTCCCTTATTCTCAAAATGGATATAATAAAATCATATGATAGCGTAGACCTGGTCTATCTTAGATTGGTTCTTTTCCAAATTGGTATCCCTATGTTGGTGTCAAAATGCATAATGTCATGTGCTTCCTCTACAAACTTCTCATTACTAGTCAATGGATGTCCCTCTTCCTTTTTAAAATTATCTAGGGGCCTTTGACAAGGATTCCCCTTATCTCCTTTATTATTCCTTCATATGGTGGAAGGCATCATAAGACTTATAGGGAAAGCTAAGAAAATAAGAAATTGACAGGTTTTAAAGTGACTTCAGTGCATTTTATTACTCATTTGTTGTTTGTGGATGATGTCATATTATTTGGTAATGGTTTTGTTGAAGAGTGGGAATCTTATCACGATCTTACTAATATTTTATGTGATTCCTTTGGGATGGAGTTCATTCTACAAAAATCCTGCTTCATTCATAGTGTTATTCATGAAAATGTTTTGGCTCAGATTCGGGTTCTTTTTCCATGCAAAATTGAGCTTTTAGTAGATAGTTTCAAGTATCTAGGGTACTTTCTAAAACCAAATAACTATGTCAAGGAAGATTGGATGTGGCTTCTTAGAAAAATGGAAAATAGGATTAAATGTTAGTGCTTTAAATGGCTCTCAATGGGTGGTAGCATTACTCTTGTGAAATATGCTCTAGAGAGCATCCATGTGTATTGGCTCTCTTGCAAATATTTCCATGGCGATTCTTCACAACATGAGGACGAAGTTGATGTAGTTCTTATGGTCAGCTAATATTGACAAGTCTAAATTACACTTGGTTAATTGGGAAAGGAGCTCCTTACCTAAATATTTGGGGGGGTGGGGAATCAAGAACCTCATGTAATTCAGTGTTGCTTTGAGTATTAAAAGCATGTGGAGGATTCTTTCTGTCTGGTACTCTGGAAATATATTTTACATGCTAAATACCTAAAAAATATCCCAGTTGTGCAGTGGATTAGAAATCAAAATAAATTTGTTTCCCAAGCCTTAAAATTTTGGAGTGGATTTCTGAAGTCCTATCTATGGGTGGCTTCTTGGCTTGCATGGAGGGTTGGGAATGGGAATGGGAAAATGGTTCATCTGGGGGTTGATACCTTTGTTGGTGGGGAGAATTGTTTTAGGTTATCTCAACCTCTTATTAATCGGTTAGCATATTTTGGTTGCTACAGATTAACTCATGTCAGAAATATGATGGATGGTATATCCTCTTATTGGATTTTTGTAGGTGACCTGGGGATAACAAGTTGTCTGGCAGATGAATGGAATCATTTTGTTTCAAGTTTAAATCACCTTTGTATTATATTTTATAATGATGATGAAAGACTCGTTTGGGACTAGAACAAAGCTGACAGGAAAATTAATGCAAAATTGGCCTATGAGGCAATCTCAGTTGTATCTACTAGTATTATAGAGAAAAGGTGGTATAAAAAGCTGTGGAAATGGAACATGCGACTAAAAATTTAATGCTTCATTTGGTTATGTTTGGAAAGCAAGATTCGACGTGGGATAACTTGATCAAAAGAGGGTTTGTTGGTTCCAATATTTGTAAAAGAGGTTCTGAGTCTATCAATCATATATTAATGGATTGTTATTTCACTCATTTAGTCTGGTTTGAGGTTCTTACATAATTGTATATTTTTTATGCCTAGAGACAAAAAAAAATTGAGGACACTTATCTAAAAGTTTCGATCCAACAATTTCCACATCATAAGGAGCTTCCCTTCATTGTTTATTGGGCAATTTGGAAAGCTAGGAACATATGGATTGTGTAAGAGATTATGCAACATGCTCAGATGACCTACATAAAAATTATAGGTTAATATATATGTTATCACGAGAAGTAGGGGTTGAAGAAACAAAGAATTCGTACATAACATGTATTTCATGTTGATGGTGCCTTTGGATTTTTTGATGGAGATCCTTCTTCTGGGTAATGTGGTGATGACATGGTGATCAGGATCACAGATAGGAATCAGTTCTTATTATGGATGGGTTTCTGGAATAGGAACAAACACTCGAGTTGATTTATTGGCTTTGTGGGGCCTTCCTTATTTTTCTCAAGGATTTTTCAACTCTTTGGGTCTATGGGGACTCTAAAACAATTGTGGACTGGGAAAATGATAAGTCTACTCTTCATGTTGATATTTTGGAACAATGGTGTGATAGGATCAAACTTCTCCAATCCTCTTTCACTCAATTATATTTTTCACATATTTATAGGAACTTCAACAAGTTAGATGATCTGTTATTAAAACGAGTAGTGGGAGCATCAGAGGGCATCCTTTATTTTGAATAATTTCATGACTATTAAAGTATCTAAAGGATCCTTCAAGGTTTATTAGTTACACCTTGCATGGATTTTTTGAAGTTTTGTCTCTTTGAACCTACAATCCTCGGTATTGTTGTTTTTCAAAGTTTATTTTGTAATGAACCAACTCAGATATGATAGTTCACTAACTCTTACACACAAATTTCAACAAACAAGCTACTAGGAAGGGAGAATTTCAAGCAAAAGGAATGAGCAGAAAGAGGGTCCAAGAAGATCAACAAGGAAAGGGAATGGTCATGAATGTCCAAGTTCCTAAGCATAATGTGTTGTGTTCTTTTAGGGTTCGAACATAAGCCAGGATGAAATCTAATTCCATGCTCCTGGGAGTCCCAACATATGCCAACTAGAACCTTTACAATTCAGTATCCAACAACTAGAGCTGATAGGATTGGGATTAGGGAGACCTACAGAATTCTGATATGAATTTATGGGTCGGTATAAACAGGTTTGTATAGGTCTGGAATACATTTTAAAGGTTTTGGGGGTCGCACTATTAAAACTAGTTATGTGGACAGCTCCTTGGGTGCGACTTCTGGCCTTCCCAAATAGTGAAAGGGAGCTACAAATTGCTTGATTTGGACCTACAACATGTAGATGGGTGTGTCAGGAATCTATCAAAACATAAATTAAGAGAATCGATTGTAAGGATGGTGATTTATTCTTAGAACAACAAAACTAGTCAAAATTGTAAGTTAAACTAGACAGGGTCGAATTAACTTATGAATAAGCTAATCAAAAGAACTCGAACTGTCATAAAAATTGTGTAGGATCTTTATTGCATCATTAAAAATAAAAATAATTCGAAATACATTTCAGAGGTCGCTTAGGACACGGTATTCATAATCATTACATCACTATAGTGTAATCGAAGGCACTATTCACTAGAGAAGAGGAGAATTTCAGATCTTTGGCTTCTGTAATCAGCTGGAACATTCTTGAATCTTATCAATAACCTACAATAAAACTCAATCATGAAATTTGAATTCCTTCATCCTCTCAATGGAAGCAGGGTCACATATCTCGGCTTGACTAGAGGCGCATCTCCCAAGTCTGAGTAACACAATGCTCTCAATCTGATTCTCAAATGATCAAAAGTCCTGATATTCATGTGCTATCAGTGTTTTATAGAATAATTAGAATTCATGGTCGAATTCACTCAACAGGTGGCCCACATCCCTTACCCAATGCGCCCTCATGAGTGGATTAGGAACTTTCCTGCTTTGTCCTCCTTGTTTTCCTGCCTTTCCAACTGACCTAATTTTATTCCTTTGGAAATTATGCTCTGTTGTTTCATGCTTTATCTTTTTGAGAAACTGCGCTCTCTGAATTTTCCTGCTTTTCTAACTAACCTGATTTTCTTGCGTTTCTGGATCTTTCGAATTTTCTCCTAGTTTCCTTTTCTTTCTTGCTTTTACTTTCTTTTTTCTTATATTCCCAAGATTCCTTGGTCCACCTCATCCTCCTATGCCCCAATTGGCTCATTCCTGCTTTATTTATTTCCAATTAACTTTATTTATGAAATAAATACTTTAGCCCAAATACATTTCCACTTCTAAAGAAATTAATTGTCCATGCTTTATTAATTGCCTACATACAAAAATGTAGCTCCCTCAATGGATTATTCTTCTCCTATACCCAAGGGATTAATTGGGCTAGGAATTTAGCCCCATGGTCATCAATGAGGGGACATGACATATTTTAGGAAATCTTGATGTTTTTTTTATGTTATGGTTCACAAATACCCCAAGGGGGCCACCCGAAGGGGCTGCACCATGTTTGCTCTGATTATGGAGCTAACCCAATGGGGACATCAAGCGAGGCTCTTACATAGCATGTATAGCCACCCGAGGATTTGACCCCGAGACCTTTTGCTCACAACTCACAGCACTCAACCACTTGAGCTAACCCATCAAACTTTAAAAAATCTTAATATTAATATTTGGAGAAATAATAAAAAAAAATTACAAAATTTTGTTTAGACTATGTTTTTGTATCTGTAAAAATTACAATCTTTCTTCATGGTAGAAATACTATATTTATAAAAGTTATTATAACTTTGATAGAATCTTAAATATCAAATTATAATATTTTTCACTTGGAAAAAATATATAAACACTAAATATAATTAAATAAACTTATCAAAATATTTAAAAAACTTATATTAAAAATACGAAACATTGATGTTATTTGTTAAACATAATCTTCATATATTAACTTATTATTATTATTATTATCTATTGATTTATTAAATTATAGATTATTATATTACCATTCACATAATATTTTTTTTAAATTTAATTTAGTTTAATTTTTATAAAATTGTATATTATTTTTAAAATCATTTTCTTCCCGAAATAACATATAACTCGCTCTCTTTACATCCATAATTAAATTATAATATGAACCGCGAGTATAGGTCCATGTGTTAATAGCGAAATACGCCTACCATCGAACAAGTTTACATGCGCCTGTTTATTTTATTTTTAATAAAGGTACACGTTTTTATTAATTTCTAAGAGACTTCACATTAATTTGTACACTTATTTTACTATATCTTATAATATTATAAATTATGATAAAAATAAATAAATAAAACTTAAATTTAAATTATAAAAATTAAATCCAAAATTTATTTAAACAAAAAATTAAATGTAAATAATAGAAATAAAAAACCATTCCTTAAGTGTAAATGAGTTGGTGATAGAGTGTATTGTTAAGGCTTTGCGACATCATTGGTTCAAACCTTGTAACACTATGTACCACAAGTAGGCAATGTTGGTATACCTAGGGATATAGTGGCAGCAGATCATAATCGCAATCTTGTGGCTTGAGGTAGGGGTGCCCTCTTTCCCCCTTTCTTTGCCTTATTGTAGTTGAAACTTGAAGCAAGAAGTTGAATAAACAAAGAGAATGAGATATACCTAGTATTTTAGTTGCTAGAGGGGTGAAATCCACAAATCATGCTCTACGCAGATGATACCATCTTTTTAGCTAGTGCTTCTCCAATGAATGCCCAACGATTCAAAAATGATTTGGATACCTTCATGGATGCCTCAGGAGTGAAGGTCAACTACAGGAATAGTAATATTTATAGTTTGAACTGCTCTCATCTTTTGCACCAGATCACTTGAATTATTGGGTTTAATGGCCAAAATACTTGGTCCTCTTTCAAATATTCAAGGGTTCTAGTCTCTCTAATACAAAATATGGCAGCATATTGGCAAAATATTACGCAGGAGATCAAAATAAAGGTCTAAGAGTGGGGAATTTGGTGGCTTGACTTTGTTACTGATTTTTGCAAATTGATATGTGCTAAAAGACACCTACTAAGGTTTGTGGAAACCTTAGTAGCTGTTCAAAAGGGAAAATTTAAAAACTAATAAACATAAATTAAAACTATTATAAACATGCAGATAAACAAAGTTAAAAAAATATTTAACAAAGATAAATTAATATTGGATGCATTCTCTAACACACATGTTAAACGAATCAAACAATTATTTTCTTTTTCATTAAAAGAATGGCCTATAAATGGACCAAGGGTTACCTCAGAGTAGCACTGATGAGGGGCTTTGCAGCTTTCTGAATAAAAGTGCACTTGGTCTCCTAACAGCCTAGTGTTCTCTAGCCACACATGGTGCGGATCTCCAACAAAGGTGGAATTGGAATGGGAATGCTCACGAGAGTTTTGGATCTCAAAGGGAGATTTTGGTAGAGTAATGTTATGGGCAATAATTGGAGAAGTTGTGTGCAAATGGAGGATCTTCATGGTCAATATATAGGCACCGTAGGTAGGATGGAGGGATAAGGATCAAATTTAGATTTTCTATTTTTTATTTTTTATTTTTATTTTTTGGAGTTTCCTTTCTTTTCTCCTTGATTTTTGGGATCCCTATCCATCCTTTTGGGTAAGTGCCAAGTTTCATTTTTTGTGAAAAGGAAAGTATCCAAAATTTTATTTTGGGCAACATGACTCGTAACTTTGGGTTTTAATGAGTCAATTTCATATTTAAATAGCCCTTTATGCTTGACTTAGGTATTTTAGATAAGTGAAGGTCCTTATGGCAGAAATGAAATGTAGTTGATGATGTAAGGCTTGGTGGAAAAATTTTGTAGTTAACAAATTGC
This sequence comes from Pseudotsuga menziesii, assembly GCA_001517045.1. Lineage (NCBI taxonomy): Eukaryota > Viridiplantae > Streptophyta > Pinopsida > Pinales > Pinaceae > Pseudotsuga > Pseudotsuga menziesii. Next base: position 83,902 of record LPNX011168066.1, read on the forward strand.
CCCCTGATATGTGAGGGAACGATCTCATCATATGACCTATATACATCATATAATCTTTCTTTTCCAAGAGATAAATGTGATAGTGGCATGGAGAATGGAGAGTGTGTCAGAGGTAGCTCACCCTTCAACGGGACTACAAGGGCCCTTTCTTACATATAGAATACTCAATATGAATGAGGTGCATATAATCTCAAATATATGGACAAGGCAGGCATGCCCATGGTTGTATCAATGTCTCAAAATAAAAAGTGAAACGAGGCCCAAACAGGGACCCGATCAATACACAGATAACTACTATGAATATAAGTGTCCAAGGTGGACTCAAATATGGAAATTAATCATGGTCCAACCATGGTTGATCTGAAGAACTAATATTGGAACAATGGCATTCTCATTCTCAATATTTGATGCATCATTGGATATGAAGGGGTCCATCATTGGATATGAAGGGGTCCAACATCTGTAGTGACTCAAACAATTGAGAGTTTGAATCTCATAGGTACATTAAATTGCATAGGAACTAGATACACAAGGAAGCATATGAATGGAGGGATTCCAAACACTGAAGCCAATGCATCTTGGATATTTCAGGAAACATAATGTCATGGGGTTTATGTGTAGACTCACCAATCGACTAGAGTCAAGGGATATCTGGGGTCTTCGAACAAATAATGAGAGAACTGTTAACATGTATGAATCTCATCGATGCAATAATGTAGATGGTATCGAGCTCATATGGGGTCTCCCTTTAGATGGTCCAAGGGGATCATCAATTATGGTTATAAGGATAAGATACATGGTACCTCTAGGTCTATCTTCTGGAATAAATGTGTTGATGTCAATAGAGGGAGACCTACTACTAGAAAGGAAATGGTGTTTCCTTGACATAAGCGTGAGGGATACAACCAACGAGTGAGAGAGCTAGACATGGGACTTAGACACTAGTGGGGGATACGAGGTAAAATGAGTAATTGAGACTCAAACCTCCTTTGTTTAGAGCATGAAGGCATTTTTGACCTGGAAACATATGTGAAAATGAGATCAGGGAGGGGCACAGTTGGGATACCAAGAACTATGACTGCAATGGGGGATACTTAAAGGGGAGACTGATATATAACATCAAGGTGACTCATCACATAATACTCTGAACAAGGGCGACCAGGGATGCTACCGTAAATAAGGGGCCATATGCGATCTCCAACGATGTTAAAATGCACCATTTATAAAGTGTTTCCCCGATACATGGGGCACCAAATATGTTGTGGAGTTCAACTTCACAATTATATCTTCCCAGATGCATGGACATTTAGAAAAAGGGGGTGTTTGAAAACATTGTTATATAATGTCTAGTGAGGAAGATGGACACCTTGGTAATGTAGAGTGGTAGGAAAGGAGGTAAGCTTCCAATGGAGCAAATGATTCAATTGAATGAATGATTGCAAATGAAAGCTTTGAATATGGTGGATAAGACACTAACAATAACCTCCTTGCAAGATGATGAATGGAGACACAATAACATCATTTTGCAATATGGGTGGAGCAAAGGGCTCATGAATGTGCAATGTAGATCATTAAAATGTATGTAAAGAACATAAAATTGGGAGTCTGTAGGATAGGCCAATGAGTGTGCATGACAAATTAAAATGCGGTTATGTGTAACTCAGAGACTACAAGGACTCCCAAACCAATGGAAATTGAAACGACATGGGTGCCAAAAGACTAAGTGTAATAAATGGTCACCCATGTAAGGTAGGTTCTAATAGTTGGGCAAGGGCTAATGCAAAGGTGGTTGGGTTGGGTCACTTACCCAGATAGAGTGGGGGTGTCCTACAAACATAAAAAGGGGGTGAAACAAGTTAATGCATATGATATTTTGTAAGGGTGATTACCTATATTCCAGTTTGAAGTGTTATACCTATAGGGGTTGGTCACATGACTAAAACTAGTGGATCTCATGGAACATGAACCTGTACACATGATGCCCAGGCATAAATGTGACCTTTAAAATCAAATATAATGCACAAGTTTTGTAAAAAATGAACAACTTACGTCAGGGTACACAAACTGAAATGGGTTGAAAATGGCCTGAAAAAAGTTTGGTAATAATGAAAAATGGTTTTCATGATCTTAAAGAGTGCAAAACATTGATGGTGTAAATGGTGTAAAACATGGATGTCGTATGGCTCTATAACACTAGGAAGAATATTGAGGCCAATTGACCCTTAAAAAGGGTGGGGCCCACCATTCCATGTGTCATTTTCACTGTTGACTATTGGAATTGTGTGGAGGGACCAAATTATTCAGTTGTTGATTTCTTTCGATCTAACCTCCATATTTCGTTTCTGCAAATTTCAGTTTAGTGGTGTCACTCTTCTCATCATTTGTGTCCATTTGTTTTCCTATTTTGGGGATTTAGGGAACCCTGGAGAACCCCATAAGGGTTTCCCAGCAGATTCACACCTTTTGTGGGTCAAGGAGCGACCTAATTCACACACATCGAGGGGATGGGTGCACTGGAGCAACCTAGGTCACACCTTTCAGGGGAAAAGGAGCGAACTAGGTTTGTTGTAATCTCACAGATCACATAGGGTTACCAATAATACACATTAAAAGCATACATACATAACAGAAACAAGAGACAAGAACAAATAGGCAGAATAACAGATTATATTATAATGAAAGGGTCCATACAATACAGAGAACTGAACCGAGTTCTCATCTAGCTCAACAACCTAATATATATGAATTACAAAATAGTTACAAATAACTACCTGTCGGTTCGGTCAACCGACACAACCTTATGTGGCTGACCTAATCTCTAATTAGTCGGTTGATCGACTTAGTCGGCTAATCGACTAAGTCGACTATCGTTCCAGTTGGCTTACTGACTTGCTCTTCCAACATCTCCCCCACAAACAAAACGTTTCTTCGTCCTGAAGAAACAGGGAGGTACCAAGATTTCTTTGCCTATCCTAAGTAGTTATTTCTATGTTCGATATTCATGGGCTGTGAAGTCTGATGGTTGGTCTTTTCTGTACACAGACTTCGACAATTGCTTCAGCTGTCACTGCCAGCTGATGTTGGAATTCCGTCCAACTTTGCAGTATTTTTTGTATGTCGATGGTTAATGTAGTCAAACTTGATAATATCGACATTTTCTCTTGAATGGAAAGTTCTGGTATCCTTTCCATGTCGGGACCCATAAACTAGTCCTTTTCCTCTGTTGTTTCAAAAATTCGTTTCATCTGCAGGCAAATGATGTCTAATTTTTCTAAACTTGGAATTGCTTGTTGCACCCACTGGTGTGCTTGTCACTCGAGCTTCTGCAATTCGGTTGTTTTGAGCACTATTTGATTTTCAAATGTGCTTCTGAGTGCTTCCTCTGTGCTTTTTCTCTTCTCAAGCACTTGGATTTCTTGTTGGGTCTAACAGGTTTGCTGATAGACTTTCCCATAATAAGCAAGCCAGACTCTCAGTACTTCTTCTGTAATGACAGACTCCTCCATGTGATCTTCCAGTACCTTGTATTCTTCTGAAAAAGTTGTGTGCTGCTGCATCAATAGTCAAGTCGTTTCTTCTTTCTGCCCTTCTCGTGTGTCCTGCATCTGTGCTTGTAGCGCCGACACCACACTCTCAAACAGCTGATAAGCTTTTTCTAGCGGCTTGTCAGTGTCGACCTCTGTCGGTCCTGGTATCACAGATTACACAAGGTTTCTGCATTTGTTAAGGAACTTGACTTGTTCATTTTCGTTATCGTCGAGCTCCTTACGTCTGTTCTGGTTCTTTGTTTTTGCTTCGATTACCAATGTTTCCAAGAGTTTCCCTAATTCTCCACCCTTCAGCTTGGTTGCATCGACTACAGTGGTCAACTCAAGTTGATTGATGTGGACCATTGTCGTCGGGCTTTGATGGTCCTTCTTCTTTTTGTCTTTCTTTCTTTTGTGCTTTTGTTGCTCTGTTTGCTTTGGCACCTGTGTACCTGTAAGAGTCAAAATTGGGTTGTATGTTTGTTAGCTAGCAGTGGTTGAAGGTATTTCTGGTTGGATCAGTTGGATGATTGTTGTAGTTGTTTGTGTATCTGGTTGGTTGTGCACCGAGGGTCCAGATGCGGATGTTGTTGGCGCTAAAGGTTGCGGCGGAGGTGGTTCAGGTGCAGTTGGTTGGATTGTAGATTCTGGGTTGGGGGGCGGTGGTGATGGCGTTGGTGAATGGTCGGGTGTGATTGGGTTGGTGGAGATCTGGTTGGGTGACGGGTCGTGGATCTATGGCGGTGAATTTTCCTAAAGGTCAAAAAACAGTTCGTCAATTTCTCGATTTATTTCATCCATGTTCTCTCCTTCCTCACCTCTTGTCGGTTCATTGGTCGGTGGGTTGGGTTCGGGGTCAGTCGGAATGAGGGATGTAGTTCGAGTTGCGACAACTTCTGCTTGGTTGTCAAGGTTTCTTTGAAATGTCGAACTTATGACTGCCACAATCCTCGGCCTCTGGGGTACTTGGCCAGGTTGAGGAGCGGGTAGTCTAGATCCACCAGCTTCGAACAAAGGGAATTTGGTGGTGATATTTTGTACTGAGGTGAGTAGCTCAGGCAGTTTTTCAATATATATCTGGAAGTATCTGTCTCGGTCGAACCTCTCCTTCAAGGTTTCTGGCATAACATTCTTGCATATGTCAATTGGGCTTATGGAAGGAGGTGTTGGCAGTGCTTCTTGTATGATTTTGAGCGGAGATGGGGGTGGAGGTGTAGATACAAGATCGACAACATTTTCGGCCATAAAGGTGTTTGTGCTTTTCACCTTCTTCGGTCGACCTTGTTGTGCCCCTGCTTCGACGAATCTATGGAACTGGGTTTCGACCGAAACTTTGTTTTTTGTGGCATCTTCTATAATGTCGTAGGCCATAGCTGTTAGTTCTTCTTCATCTTTCGAGGACTCTGCAATGATAAGTTTGTGCATACCCTTGCCCCGCTTTTGTTCCTGAGTTCTTTTTCTTTTTCTTGAGGCTGCTATCTCCTTCGACAATTTGTATATGTTTTCTTTGGTGACAGCATACTCGGGGTTTTCAGTATCTATCTCTCCCCCTTGGTCTTGAGTCGAGACGAGGCTTTCTTCAACTGGATTGGTTACCTGCTGTTTTGTTTGTGTCTCCTCCATTTGTGCTGTTGGTGGTTTGCTTATAATTTGCAGTCGACCGGTGTCTTCTGTCGATGTCTCCTCCGACACAAATGTCCTGATGTACAAGTTGAGCTCATAATCTTCTTCTTTCTCTTGGTCTGTCAGTGGTGCTTCTATCGATAGGTTTATCTCTTTTTCCTTTGTTGGTATTGACAATCTTGTACCCGACTACCGAGCTAACTCCTGAAAGATTTCTTCGACTGTCAGGTAGTAGTCGAGAGTCTTTGCCTTTGCCTTAGCACCCTGCATGTACCACACCGTGGTATGGTCAAGTTCTAATTGGATGTGGGCAGTTTTGGGCAGACTTCATCAGATGTTCTGGGGAACACTCCATTTGGTCGTTTGGACTTTCAGCTATTGGAACCAATTTTCTAATAGCATTTTTCCTTTTGTTAGTTCCTTCATTGTTCCATTTTGGGAAAACGGTTTGAATCTCCACATATGGAATTTTGTGGGTTCTTGAAATTGTTTGTCCCCAACAGGGCACAAGGAGTACATGAATATCCATATCATAAGGGATGGGAACCTTATAATCCCTCTCGACTCCTAGCATTTTTCACATATGCCTTTGATCATGTCAGCGACATACTCAACCCATCTGTATATTTTTCCTATGTCAACAATGGTATCTACTACCTCCAACATATCCAGTTTGAGGTCACTTCCTCGACCTGTCGGTGTAAGCCCAATGGCTATAATTTTAGCCACAATTTGTGGCATTTGCGCTTGTATTTGGCTAATCATTAGCCCTTTGGAATTCTTTCCAGATGCTGATCCAATTAGTTCCTCTACTAGCCCTTCTTTTATTTCGACTGGTACTGGATCACCTTGGTTTAATAAGCCAGTCAATTTGTAGATTACTTCTCTGGAGATTTCGACTGGTCTATCGAAGTAAAATTTTCCGTTGTGGTACCGGCTTATGATAAATTTTACCGATGTTTACTTTGTGCCTCCAAAACGAGCCATGAGTGGTGCGTTTATGTAATTCACAATAGTACTATGATTTATTTTCTCTGCAGCTTGTGTAGGCTTTTTGTCGACATAGGCCCACTCTTTAATCTTGGCCCATAGTTTCACCCATGAGCCCTCCTAAACCTTAGCATTCTTGATGTTTTTGAGTCTCCTCATCAACAATGTCTCTGCGGGATGTAGTTATTTAGCCTTGGCTATAGCTCTGGTAGCTGATGGGACTTTCGAGGTCGTTGGTCGATGTCGATCATGTGAGCGGTCGATGGTGTTATGTCGATGGGTGTGATGTCGGTTGTCATAGTGGTGATTCTCTGTCGTACTTCTTTATGTAGTTCGATCCTATTTTGCTTTTTGTATTTTCAGATTTTTATAGCTTTTGTTTAACCATTATGGTCGTTTTTTTTTTAGACTTATTTAGTTTTTGTGTCGTTTTAGTTGGGCACTATTAACAAGTTTTCGAAATACTATGCCTTGTAACGTCCTTAGTCGGACTGATCCGTTGGCATGTATCTCTTCGACAACATAGGGTCCCATCCATTCTGTATGTAGATTTTTGGGTTTTCCTTTTACCCGACTATCGTATAGTAAGGCAAGGTCTCCTATCGACAGGTTTTTGTTTTTGATGTTTCGATCGTGCCATGCCTTTTGTTGTTGTTTCCGGATTTCCTGATGTTGTAACGCGATTAGTCGATGTTCTTCAAGCTTACTTAGTTGCAGTAGTCGGTCTTTTCTTCCTTGTTCGACATCGACATGTAAAATCTCTGCGATAATAGGTGTCTATTATCGAAAGTGTAGTGGAACTACTACTTCTTGTCCAAAAACTAGTCGAAACAATGTTTGGTCAGTCTAACACTTGTATGTTGTTCTATATGCCCATAGTACTGCAGGTATCTTTTCATCCCAGTCATCTTTGTCGGTGTTACATATTTTTGTTAATCCTTTTGTTAATGTTTTGTTAAATGCTTCAATTGCTCCATTCGACTGAGGGTGGTAAGCTGTACTCCGACGGTGATTGATTTGGAACTGATCTGTTAGTGTTTTAATAGTTTTATTAATAAAGTGTGTTCCCTGATCACTGATTAGAGTTATTGGACATCCAAATCTACTAATGATATTCTCATAGATAAACTTAGCAGCTATCTCACTGGAACATGTTTCGACTGGTTCTCCCTCTGCCCATTTGGTTACGTACTCAACTGCAGTTATTATGTACCTTGCACCTATTATTTTTGCTAGTATGGGAAATGGTCCTATGAAGTTGATGGCCCAAATTTTAAATGTCAAACTTGGGTTTACTGATATCAAGGGAATTTCTGTACTAGGCAGGGGTCGACCCAGCCATTAACATCTGTCACATTGGCTTACAAAATTTTTGCAGTCTTTGTGAAGTGTCGGCCACCACAACCCTGATTGTTGGATTTTCTTTGCAGTTGTGTCTGCCTGGAAATGTCCTCCGGTAGGTCCGTAATGTGCTTCATGCATAATATTATCTCTTTCATGTTCTAGTACACACCTTCTAAGGATGTCATCCAAGCCCATTTTATATAGGAATCCATTTATGAGGCTATATGGTGCAGCTTTCATGGCTAAAATTTGTTTCTTCTTCGTATTCATGCCTTCTGGTGCTTGCCCATTTTTCTAAGAACTGAGCTATTTACTCCAATTTTGCTCGGACTGCTTGTATTCGAAATAGATGTGCATCCAGTAAGTCATCTTCGACTCCTATGTCGATTCAAGATAAATGGTTGGGACCGACATTTAACTTACCTAGTCTGATGACGACTTCAAATTCAAATTCTTGAAATAGAAGTAGCCATCGACAAATTATTCCATGATGTAGAGGCTTATTTACGAGGTATTTTAGTGCTTGGTGGTCGGTGTAAAAGATAAATGGATTAGCTAGTAGGTAGTGTCGATATTTTTGTAGTACAAAGACCATTCCTAATGCTTCTCTTTCTGTTGTTGAATAGTTTTTTTTCAGCTTTGTTTAGTTTCCTGCTATTGTAAACTATATGATAGTCCATTCTATCATCTCCTGGCTGAGTTAGGATTGCTCCTATTACCAGGCCTGATGCGTCTATGTGTACATGGAATTTGGTTGACCGGTTTGGAAACCTTAGGATGGGTGCCTCGACTAGCTTTATTTTTAGTTTTTCAAATGATATGTTGCATGCCTCTGTCCAGTCGAACTCTTTATCTTCTCTTAGTAGTTCTTCCAGTGGGTAGGTCATGTCTGAATAATATCTTATGAATTTTATGTAGTATCCTGTATGACCGAGTAATACCCTGACTTGTTTTGGGTTCACTGGTGGTTTTAAGTCAAGGAGAATTTTTATTTTTGCAAATTTGACCTTAATACCTTCTTTACAGATAATGTGTCCTAATAATATCCCTATGGGGGTCAGAAATATACACTTCTTGATGTTTAAAGATAACTGGATCTGTCAACATCATTCCAACATAAGCCTTAGCCATTTGCAATGATCTTTTAACATAGAGTATATTGTCCAATCATCAAAGTATACTGCCATTTTTTTGTAAATATATTCTTGGAATGTTTTGACCACAATTCTGGAAAATACTGCAGGTGTGTTTTTAAGTCCAAAAGGCATAACCCTATAAGCAAATGAACCAAATTCACATACAAATGTTGTCTTTTTCTTATCTTCTTTGGCTATTGGTACTTGGTTATAACCTGAGAATCCAATCCATCTATAAATGAATAGCATTCATGGCCTGCGACCTCATTTAAGATTTCATTTGCATAAGGTGTTGGAAATGGCTATATTAATGTAACTTTATTTAGCTCTCTGAAGTCGACACGAATTCTTAGCTTGGTTGGATCATGTTTCTTTGGTTGAACAAACATTGGACTTGCCCATTCTGATTGGTCAATAGGGTAGATAATACCTGTTGCAAGCATGTTATCAATCTCCTTCTTAACTATCTCTTTGTATTTATGAGCTAGCTTATATGGTCTTTTCTTCACAGGCCAAACATCAGGTTTAATGTTGATTTTCATTTCACCCATTTCATGGACTAAACCTTTGAGATATTTATAATCTCTGGTAAATACATCCTGAAATTCTTTTAATAAGTTCACTATTTCTATTGTTTGCTCTTCACTCCAATTGTCTACAATTTTTGCCATTTTTGGTCGGTCATCACTTGAGATGTCGAATTCTCTAGTTTTGACTTTAGCATCTAGCCATTCCGATGATTTGGATTCATTGATTGGTCAGATCCCTTCTTTAAACTGTGAAAATGTGGCATGGAAATCTGCTACAGTCATTCGGTCGTTATCCTCCTTGTCGAATGTCTCAACTTTGAGTACTGTGCGAATTGGTTTTGTTGTTTCATCGTGGTTTGGTTTCCATCTAAAGCTTTTTCCTTCTGGATTTTCATTTTCCATCTGTAGTCTTGTGGACTGTAGTATTGTCCCAGTTTCTATATTGTTACATTTTATTGTCGGTCGGTTGTCTTTTAGGGTTTTGTTTTCTGTCGGTTGTACAAATGCTTTGATCTGTTTTGCTATTTCGACCAAATTCTCATTTTGTGGTACAAATTTGAAATCTTTGATAAAATTCTCTTTGAGTTCATGCCATAGGAATGTTTCAACTCGAGCTTCTTCCATTTTGTACCATTTGTTTGGTAAGTCAGAGAGTGTTGATGGAAATAGGTGTGGCCATGTACGTTCATCTTTATACCCAAGTCTTTTCCATTCTTTTTCACATGTTCTTATGTGGTCTTCTGGATCTTGTCCTTGGATGAACATAGGTATTTGGGCTTGATTGGTTAATTTTTTTCCTCCAAATCTTTCTATGAATAAAGTTGTAGCTGTTGTCCAAGTCTGCAATCTTGATTGATGGGTATCCCACCATCTAGTAGCTTGGCATGTAAAAGTTTCCACTAAGCTTTGCAGTCGTCCATGTTCACCAATGTTTCTGGATACTTGTTCTATATGCATGACTGGTGATTCTCTTTATTTATACCTTGGTATTTGTGTATTATTTATATTTACTAGTTTTAAGGTAGGATATTCCCTAGTTTTCTTTTCAAATATTTTTGGTATGGTGGACACCAAGAAGCACTGTTAGACTGGTTTTTCCTGCACTTTTTGAACAGTCCAGCAACCTCTTGCTTGAGTTTCATAGTTCTTGACTTCCCAATCCCATAATTCTGCGTCTAAATTATATCCTACCGAATCTTGATTACCTAAGTGAAGTTCTCTGTAGACATTGGGTGTTATAGCAGATTTTACCACATTAGGTGAATCACACTTGTATGGCCTTCCCTTGTCCCTCTGCAGACTCCTTAGACCCCTTGGACCATTTTTTGTCCTTTGATGTTTCCTAGACCATCCCTAAAAACATGTGAAAATTGCTATACGCGACTTTTAAACCCCTTATCGCGTATATACACGGGTTTGACATCTAAAACCGCGTACATCAGGATGTGTACAAAAATCCAAATCCTTTTGGAGTTTTCCTTGACATGGATCCGGCTCACTTGTCTCCTGGCCTTCCATATGCCTTGAGATCGCTCAAATTCGACCTTTCATTACCCCATTGAAAAGCTATATAAGGAACCCTTTGGATACATTGAAGGCATAAGAGAATTGAGAGAAAAGAAACTATAGTCCATTGTTGCTAGAACTTGTGCTTGAGTCTCCATCCCTTTGTCCCTTGGAGCACTTTGGTGTTCTTCCCAAGCTTTCCTTTTGCTTGTGAGCTTGCTATCGAGAGATGGAGGATTGAGGTGGTGGAGGCC
>LPNX011168066.1:113800-146976 GCA_001517045.1 Pseudotsuga menziesii
TGTGTGTGAGTATTTTTCTATAGATAGGTCGAGTCTAATCCACATATCCAGTCATAACTGTATAATATACAAAAAATATACAAAATGTGGATCACAGTCCATCAAAATGTCCTAGATCTAAGCAGGACCACCCTAGTCACTTGGACCACCTTGGTCCCCATGGTCTCTCTGTACTCTGGCTTCCTCAGCCTCTTTGGCTTCAGCAGGCTCCACAGCATCTATGTACACAAGAACTGCTCTAGCCACCCGCCTCAAAAGGCGTAACCAGATAGGTGGAACTCCAACCACAAACTCCTGCATGACGGTCGGGATATGCTCTATCCACAAAGTGGGAACTCTCTGGGTAAGCCTGGCCAGCTTCCCCTCCAAAACCCTAATAAGCTCCGAGTATTCACCTAAGACAGGATGAACAAACATACGTGGATGCCCCTCAGGGCGGACCGGTCCAATATCTGCATTTTGACATGTTTATAGGATAGGACTTTTATACATATGTATATATCTATAATTTAAAATTCATAAAAAATTTGAAAATTTGAAAATTAAAAAATTACCTAGTTCTCCCCATGCTCCTCCTAGAGGGAGGACAAGGTCTGGATCACCTCAAAAATCCATTCCGACATACGGAAACTTCTCTAGTGCCGATAGCTATCGCTCCCACTAGAAGTAGAAGTCATCATCGTACACACTATGCACTGAGCCTCCTCCTCCTTGACGGAGGAAGATGGCTCCCCATCTGCTCAGCCTAGGATGACGTGGAGATCGGACTGGTAGGGGTATGGCAGGGCTCAACCCTGGTACTCTCTCTCGAAGAATGCAACCAATACCCGAAATTCTTCTGCCTTCCTCTCTTGCAATCAGAGAGTTGTTTTCTCATAATTGGGACAACTCTTGAACACCAATCATACAAGGCACCCTGCATACAATCCACCGCCAACCTCATTTGGTTCTGTGTAGCTAGATGTAATGAAGAGGATCCCGCAACCCTCACTGTGGTGCTGGTCAATACCTGTAGCGTAAGATCACAGATATGTGCAATAGGGATGCATCTCCCTCTCTTCTGGGTACTAGGTGTGCAGTACACATCAATGTAGTTCTGGACACTTAAAGGATCACCGCCCCTGCCGGTGTCCTCTAAGTTGACCAGTGCTCCTCGTCATGACAGGCCGACAATAAAATATATGTCCTCGAAAGTAATTTCCAAAGTTTCACCCTGTATGTCAAACATCCCTAAATCATTGTCCCGGTAGTTTATCATGAACTCCAGCAAATGGACATTGGCCCACATTGGTGATGTGCAAAAGAATTTTAATAACCCACTCGTTCGTAAAGCATGTACGGTGGGCACACTTTGGAGTGCTTCCTGGTCCATATCCTCATGCTCTCGTTCCCTCCATTCCAACACCATCTTCACACCTAGCAAAACAATCATTATGAATCATCAATATCATATCAAATTTCAAAAATTTTGCCTCAATTTAGCTTTTTATCCTTCACGCAGTACATGCGATTGTCTATTTAGACATGTCGAGTACTGTACGTGACTGTCCCCAAGGGCAACCCGCATACAGAACGCGTGTACACGAGTTTCAACATAGTGAACCCGCGTACACAACGTCACATGCTTTAGGATGCTTAAAAATATGAAATTGGGACTCAAAATTGAAAATTGTTAGGATCAAATTGAAGAGCTCGGGGTGTAGGCTTACCTGCAACTTGCGGAATCGGATTTCATCCATTGGATTTTCCACACCGATCGAATGAAGGTAGAGGTAAAAACTTGTTTTTTTATGGCTAAAAATCAAAATGGTGAGCTTTGTTTTAATTTTTGAACTATTTATAGAAATGATATTTCTAAAGTGGGTTTTTTCCTATAGTTCGAAATGTATTCAACTAATACCATATCTCTTTTGGCCTTGTAACAGGTTTTTCATCACTACAAAGTGTTTTTTCTCCTATAGGGTGGTTTTTGACATTTCCAATGCATTTTTGCATCTATAATTAATCCACGTTAAATTTAGCAACCAACATTTTTCCACTGACTATGGTATTTTAAACCATTAGTTCCCTGTCTTTACCATTGTTCTTCCATGGATAGGACCTTCCTTTCATGAGTATCCTCATTTGAAACCTATGTTGTCTTTTGCTACTCATGCTGCAGTTGTTTCAGGTATAGGGGTATCCTCTTAACTATTTTTCACGCCAAATAGAGTCTCTTTTGGGTCTCTTTTTACAAGCTATCGCTTTATAGAACTCCCCGCCCTTATGGAGTTTCTTTAGGCCTAGGTCTAACTCCTTAAAAATAGACTTGACTGCTGAGTTAACTTGTCCGTTCAAGCTCGTTAAGAATATGTGAATGGGCATCGGCATTGGTGGTAGGTTATCTCTTTCTCGGACCATGTGGAATAATACGAGAAAGGATCCCTCTCTTTTCTATTTGAATCGAGAAGAGTATTCTTAGGCATAGGTTTATCACTTTTCCAGACCTGAGGGACTAAATTTACGGAAAAGAAACTCCCGGTATGAGCTTCGTTTTCTCTTTTTCGTGCTCTAGACCTAAACATGAAAAAGATTCTAAGTGTACTTTGTGTCTTTGTCATGCTCGTTAAAAACTAAAGAACAAAGTAACGAGTTTATTGTTGTAAGCCCCATTTCTCGTACTCAAATGGATCTTTCCGAGTGATCTTGCTTTCCTTCACACTCGTAAAACTCAAGCTATATGTTGTTTTCAAAGGAGAGTTGGTTAGGTGGTAATTTAACCTTTTTCGGACCTCCCTGACTAAATACAAAAAAGGTTCACCTTTTCTTCTATGAAAGTTAAGAGAGTTCTTCTGTGGTACGTTTTATACTTTTCCGACCTCAGGAGACTAAATTGGACGAAAAAAGGACCCCCCTGGAGTCTTCTTTGGAGTTTTTAGACTCTCTAAATGTGAAAACACCAGCTGAGCATGTACTAGTTCGGGCTCATTAAATCCATGAATCAGTGACACTATCAAGCATTATTTTCTTTTCTCTCCAAATTTGTTAAAAAATGAAGAGAGATCCGAGTTGACTTTCGTGGACTCGTTAAAATTTAACAGGGAAGGTAAGGAAGAAGTTTTCTCTTGTTTTCAGTTAGTGGCAACATGTCATCCTTGAACATATCACTCTCTGTTTTTTCCAATACCCATGTCTCAGTGTTCACTTTTAGTTCAGTTATTACTTCGATTTTATTACTCCTCCTCTTGTCCGTTATACCTGGGGAATCTGATCATGTCTCCTACATGACAGATAAGTCTAGTTGTTCTATCTATAAAGTTAAAAGCTGCCTTGGGTCATCTCTTTGTCGTGCTCACTGTTCAAGGACTCAACTCAATGTTTGATTTCTATCCTGATCCCATCATTGCCATATCTGTTGTCACTTGTGTCTACCTTTTGTTACCCAGTTCCTAGTCACTCTTGTGATCCGTTGGAGGATCTATTTCCTTCTGTATCATAGCATGGTTCTACATCAGTACTTCCTGATGACGAAGACCTAGAGTTTTGATGAAAGTACCTCAGGATTCACTTCCATCATTGGTGCACTTCTTTGTTTTAGTTGTTGATTATCACCTATTGATTGAAAAACTGTTGAATTCACTCCATGTTCAACTTCAACCTACACTTATTCACATGGCTCGGATTGTACTGGTTCTTTGGGATTTCTTATGAAGACCTTAGTTCCTCATCTATGGACTAAGTTGCACAAGATTATGTTCCATTTATGTACACAGCTTCCAGATCTTTGAAGACTCATCATTATTGTATATTGTGGCTTCGATCCACCTTTGTAATATAAGTGGTCTTGTACCCGTATCATATGATGTACTCAAATATTGTAAAGGAGCTAGTGTTCCATATATTGAACATAGCATCCTCAGATATGACTTTGTATATGACATTATTATGTATTTGTTTCAGGTACTACCTCTGCTCCATTGGATTTCTAAGTTCTCCAAATATAAATATTATAATGTATTTCAGACATCGCTTCCCTCTGACCTCACACATTAGGGGGCATCTGTTATCAACCCAAATGGAACTTCTCCGTCCGAGTGCCGACATTTCCTATGTTGGCGCACAAAAGGACATTTATGGGTTGAAGGTTGCCTAAAACACTATAGATGGGCATGTTATGAAATACATTCACTATCCATCCAGCTTTCCATTTTTACCTTTTCATAGGTCAATTGTTGTACGCGACTTTGCCTATAAGCAACCCTCGTACATACGCGACTTTTCCTACAGCATGTCGCGTACTATACATGAGTATTTGTCATTGCAACCCGCGTACAGATTTGTACGTTGGTTTCCCTTATAGCAACTCACATGTCATACGCGGGTTGCCAGTATCAATACTCGCGTACGCCTTCCTTTGACATTAAAAATAATAAATCACAATTAATTAAGATTTGTTAATCCCTAAACAAAAACTATCTTAACTGTCTCAACCTCCTCAACCTTCGAAACTGTCTTATTTCACTAAGTATAAATAAAGGCCCTAGGGAGGGCATTAATCAATCATACTTAGAGAACAAAGTTATGCTGGTGGTATCTATCCAGAAGTCTTTGGAGCAGCAGAACTCAGAACCCTTTGGGTGCAGAGGAGTCCTTGTTTCAAGCGTTGGGTTGTAACCTTAACTCATTCACTATTGTTAATAAAGAGAATCCTTATTCCAAATGTGTGTTGAATATATTTTATGTATCATGGTTTGATGAATATTTATGATTAAGCACTCTATATACTATTTATCTAACTTGTCATATATACATGTATAAGTTTGCACTTGGAGGATTTGCTCTTTGCAGGTGAAGGAGAAACATCCCTGAAAGCTTTGGAGGAGAAGCAGAGCGGGAGAAGACAAAGCTTGTATCAATCGTCGTAAATCGGGTGAGTCTATCCTATCTTCTTATTTCCTTTCTGTACTTTAAAGCTGATTGTCTACAAGTTTTTAGAGTACGTTGGTAACCCCAGACCTTCGGTTATAAGGTGTTTATTGCTGAACAACAGTAACCGAGGATGATGTGTACCAATTCATGGAAGCAATATGAAATGGTGTGTGGAAAGGTGGTGCTAGGATTTTTAAGACCAAATGACATGACTCGGTATGCAAATGTACCCCATGGGGTGGTAAATTTATTATTGTATTGATCACCTTTTCAGATCTAGATCTAGTTGTGCTCCGAGAATCCGTCCATAAAGGAGAGGATCTCATTACCAGCACAAGAATCAATAATCGGGTCAATGAAAGGGGTGAGGAAGTTATCTTTTGGACAATATAGATTCAAGTCTCAAAAATTGGTACAGACACTAATGGTGCATTTTTTCTTATTCATGGGAAATTGATTAGATACCCAAGTAGTGTATGCAATCGGATAAATGAATCATGTTTTGCTCAACTATTAAATTTCAACCTTGATGGTTGGTGCTTTTGAGGGATGAATGGGTCTTTGTTTTTGTCGTACTAGTGCCATATCTAGCTATGTATTAATGTGATGTTTGACAATGGAAATATATAGGCTAGGTATTTCGGTGTATGACCACACAAATACAACTCGAAATTCCTGGAAGAGCCCTTTGTATGCAACAATCTCTCCAAGGGTGCAATCAACACCTAACGTAATATTTTATCTAACACCAGGTTTTATTGAGATATCCACATGGATAGTGGGAGATATGTTGGCCATGTTCCCCTCCTCAAAATCATTGGGGTTTGGAATATTTTTTCTGAACCTATCGACATTCCCATGAGGAATGAAGTCATTTGACTCGACAGATAATTGATTCGAATATGGGGTTGGGTGGGATCGTTCTTTGAGAATAAAATATGCACGATTGTGCATGTCATCCCAAGGAAAGTCTGGTTTTGTAAGTGCTTCCATATTTTCTTCATTGCTTCAAAAAGTTTGAATCGTCAAGTCTTGGAGACTTGACTCTATCGAGAGCATAGCGGTCTGATTAAAGGCTTTAGAAGTCTCATCAGAGCATGAGATGAAACAAATTGTATTTGTACCGCTTGAAGAAGTCACATGAGGGTGGAATTCTTTTATTATGGTGGCTTATGGTTCTGTGGAGAGATGACGTAAGTCAACGAGTACCGAATGATACTCAAGCGGATCTGTACAATGATGTGAGTAATGGTCATGGAGACCACATACTCCACAGGGGTGATTGATGTGTAGTGAATTATTGCATGGTTTGGGGGTGTCATATAGATGAACCACTACATTGTTTTCATTGGGATCATCTAATATGTCAGTAGATGAGTGCATAAGATAGGAAACTCCAGAAGTTTATGGGTAGCGTGACCATAAACATTGCTTAAAGAGAAAGACGATGGGGTTTGAACTGAGGAAATAGGGGATGTGTTCATGGCTTTGTCGCATTTCCCTTAACCTTATTCTTGGGACGAGGTGGGGCAGTGATTGGTGTTGCCTTCAACGCTCCTAGAGGAGGGTGATTGGCAGTATGAATAGGCCACACAGGTGTTACAAAAACATGTGGCATGGGAGGTGATTTGGGAGGTGTGTTGTACCAAACGAATAGGCCCAACATCATACCCAGGATATTAAGAGTCTTCATGACTCGTGCACTCACAATTCCAGATGGTGGAAACAAAAAGGGGATTTCCTGAATAGATGTCACTCCCCATTGGTTCCCAAGAAGCTAACTGGGAGAGTGGGAGATTTAGTTATGCAATTGTAATGGATTTTGTGGTTCGTCCACTTCTTTAATAGAGGAAACTATGTAGAGCTCAGATATTTCCACTTTCATGGGTGGAGGTGGCAGAGCCTGGAAGGTTCCAATCATTGGGGGAATTTTTGAAAACGTCGAGCCCTACGTAGGTAAAAGATGGGATGGGAGCACATGCAAATTTGTTGTCAATAGTGGGTATGACATTCTCTAGGAAAGTGGGACCCTTGGGATCATAATACATTATTTGTTCTAACTTAACAATCTTCCCTTCATGAGGGAACATCATAAAACGAAAAATGGATGAGGTGATTGTTTTCATTGCGTACATATAACTACACCCAAAATGAAGGTTGTAGACAATGTTGCCATTAACAACCTCAATATCTACTAACATTGTATCTTCAACTAATTCTATAAGGACGTTCGAGAGAAATCCCTAAGGTTGAGATGCGCGACCATCGTAAACATGTACATTCACGAGCGATAGTTCTAGTTTGGTGGATCCGAGATTTTGTCAGACATGAGTGGACATAACGTAAGTAGATGCACATTCATCGATGAATTACAAAATTTTGTACGGTCACCAGGACATGGAACGCTACTAAAGAGGTCATCAGGGGCTTCGCTTGATCCAAGTAAAATGTCATAAAATGGGAGTTGGAGGGATAGATCGCACCTAGTGTTGATAGTAAGGCTCTGTATTGCAATGGGATGTTCCTAAGAACTTCCAAAGTTGCCATAGCAATGGGGGACTGTGCTAATTCATCCACAATGCTATAATTGGGATAAATGCAAGTGTTGGGATTATTCGAAATGTAATGCAAAGGAAAGTTGGGGACCTTAGGAATCCCATCAACAAGTGTTTTCGGTAGGTGCAAAGTTTCATCAATGGGATTGTTTCTTTTCCATTATATGCAGTAGGCGTCTTGACAATTGAACCATATTAGTTGTGTCGTGTATGAATGTCCATGTCAATGGGTAGCATGAGGAGGTGCTAAACCACAGATTCAGGAGGATGAATCGATGAGGTTGATTGGGGTGGATAAGGTGTCATTGGTTTTCTTGTCATGACTCCTTGCATGGGAAAGGAATTATTTAAAACCACAAGTTTCTTTTGGGTGGGTTGAGGCATAGGAGGTTTGGCTTGCGCTTATGGGGTAGTCATCTTGTCGTGTTGGTTTTCCTCATTCCATAGTTAGCGTGCCTTATCCAAATGAGGAAAATGATGTATATAACACATATACACATCACAAAAAGAGCACAGATGGTTGGTCCATAATTGAGTGTTCTTGGTATGTTTAGGCAACTTGTTTGGGTCTTGGTCTGAGACATTCATGCCCATTTTTTTAGGTGGATTTCCAAGTTGGTTTCCACGTGATTTTCATTGGTTATTCCCCTTGTTCTTTCCTATATTTAATTTCTTGGGATACACTTGTTGAGTGTTGGGTACAACTTGGGAAGGCATGTTTTGTTGGGTGTATACTTGGCCTTGTGGGAAAGAAAGAGCAGTAGGGTGTGTTTGCGCTAGAGAGGTTGGCAGTGTGCCAATAAAAGGATAGTACGGGTTCATGGTCGAAAGATTCACATAGGTAGTAGAATAATTTCCACACATGGTGCCACTATAGGAGGGACCATGAATATGGGGGGATGAGGCAGGATCTGAATAAGAGGTACTCATTCCTGAATGTGACAAGGCACGCGATAAATCAATATCATAGCTTGGAGTGGTGGTTGGGCCCTGATGGCGACACACTATGTTAGGTATGTTTCCATATGTATAACCACTCGCTGGGGGAGGGCAAGGTACATAAGGGTTTGGTTTGGGTGCGATAGTGACAACAACATCATATGTAGAATTGGAGGCCCCCAATAGATCTTTCTGAGAGGAGTCTATGCAAGGAGAAATAGGGATAATGGTATATAAATACCTAAACTACTCATAGATCAAGTAGAACTATTGATATTTTAAGATAAACTCTTCCTCGGTTTGAGTTGGTTCAGAGGCAACATCCTTAGCAATGGTGGGTATTAAGGACTTAAGAAACTAGTCCAAAAAGGTATGGTCATCAAGTTTGATCTTGCACACACTTCTTCACCTACACCACTCATGGATGTGGTCAGTGATGTGGTTAGCAGATTTTTTTCAAAGAGAGAGAAGGATTTCTACGCTGTCATCATATCGGATAGGAAACTGAAAGAAGTGCAGGAATTTGGAATCCAATGACATGGAGTTAAGATGTGTACAGTGTGGTTGGACGATATACCACTTAGCAATGACATTAGTTAGGGTATGTTGGAATAAGTGTAGCATAATCTAATTTCCTATGGTGTTGTTTAACGAGCAACATAGGTGAAACGACATGATGTGATTTTGTGGATCTTCCCCATCCTTCCCTTTGAACTTCAAAATATCCAACGAGAGTTTGGTAGGAATAGGGGACCAGTTTGGATCATGGTGGATCGGATCGTTGGTCAACCTCACCAAATTAGGGAGGTTGAGGCTAGCCATAAATGGTAAACTCATAGTCATGGGACATCTAGGCAGAGGATTTGTTAGGGGAGGGTTCCCCATAGGGGGTTTCCCAGTGGGTGGGTTCCCATAGGGAGGTCCTCAATGGGTGGGTTCCCATAGGGGGGTTCCAAGTGGGTGGGTTCCCCATATAAGGATTCCTAGTGGGAGTGTTTCCCATAGGTGGGTTCCCAATGGGATTCCCCCTGCCAGATTTGCCTCCAACCAATCCCCAATAAAAGGAATTAGGGCTTCCATTTCTAGACAAGGATATATTAGAAGCCATGGTGTCGGTAATATGTGAATGTGCTTATGGTTTTGAATGTGAGGAGTCAGACCTAGGTGATGGTATTCTGTGTGGAACTAAGGTTTAGTGTGAGGAGTCGACTATAGAACCTAAAGGTCCAAACTGAGGGGGTTCACCCCAAATATTTACAATAATATCTTGAATGATCAATATTGACTGAGTCTAAATTAACCGATGCAGGCTTAATGTCAACCAAAGCTCAAAAAACCTAATGCAAATAAGTGTGCAGAAGAAAAGTGCAACAAAGTGTCAAACAATCCAATAAGAAAATAAAAAAAACTATAGCGAGGTGAGCTCAACAAAATGGAAAATAAGCCAACAAGAAGCAGTCCTAGAAAAAGAAAAAGACCTGCTAACCCTACACATATCTACTCAGTTAGAAACAAAAAACACCAATATAATCTTCGTCAAATATTTTCCTCTATGTGGTCATCACCCATCCATCTGACAAAAATATACAAGAATCCTAATTGGGTCTTCCAAATACTGGATTTCAATAGGGGCATAAATCTTATCTGGACCCAGCAAGTGAAGAGCAAAAGGATATTTATAGAGTTGGGGCCGTAGTCGACTTTGTTTGTCCTAGGTATCCCACCACCGAAGGGAATGGCCTTTGGGTAAGATACGTAAGAAAGATGGTCTCTAGGCTACCTCATTCATGACATGTAGGGAAAGGTTACCTTCAACTTCAGTATCAAGACAACGATCTAGATGATATTCTGAATTGAGTGTGAACGACGCACCACCCAGCCTTTTGGTTCCACTACTACCACTTACCCTCGTGAAATTAGATGCCCCTTCGCAAATCAGTCTCAATTGTATCCCAAGTACTACAGTAATTTGGTACCCTAAAAGGACAACCTCTATGCCTCAGATGTAACCAATAAAGGGGAATTATTTGGATGTCTATCCCTAGTATTCTAACATAGCTTATACTATATTCTTTTCAGGCCTCAAGTGAGGTTAAGATTTGTTGAGTTAAGGTTAATTTTAAGAGGTTGTGCTTGGGGTCATGAACCAAGTGTTGGTTAATTTTAGGGTGTGGCATGTGTGCAAGTGAGGTGTGTACAACATATAGTAATAAGAAGTAAATGTTTAACATAAATGAAAATTTTCTGGTACTAAATTCAAACTTTTCTTGAAAATAACACTTCAACATAAAAAGGCCATAAATAAGCATTCAATTTTCAAAGCATAGAAATATTATTAAGCAAAAATCAATTTCTCAACAGGCACTCACTGAAACAGTAAATAATGCAGTGAAAAGAAATCTCTAACAGAACTAAAGAAGTAGCAAATACTCAAAAACAAGGTTTATTTTCTTCGCTACCAGAAGTGAAAAAGATTACCATAAAAACCACTATAGCAAGAAAAATATTGCAAACAAAACAAAAAGGAGAATGAAAGAAATCCTAAATTAAAAAATTGAGGCACTGTGTAATGGAAGAGCTTAAACGGACGGTTTTAAAGCTAAAAAAACTGCTAAAAAAATGAAATCATGGATTAGGTCATTATTAATGGGGTAAAAGGAGCGACCTTAGTTTCCTAAATCATGGAAACATGTGTGAACCAAGCATAAAAAGAAACTACAGGTGCAGGTCACACCATTTGAAGAAAAAAGTGTGACTTAGGTCACTCAAAAAGACCAGACATGTGCGACCTGACCAAAAAACCTCAAAAATAGTCATGTGGAGGCTTGGATTCAATAATAAGGGTGGATTCATGCTATTTTTTTAACCTAACCTAAAAAGAAACAACAAACAAACATAAAATCAAGCAAACAAATCAAGGCAAAGGGAAAAGATGGTCGAACATAACCAAAAATCTATAGGAATCGAAACCAGCGCAGTCACCAAAACTGTTACTAGTTTTTGCAAACCAGTATGTGCCAAAATACACCTACTAAGGTTTGTGGAAACCTTAGTATAAGTTCAAAAAGGAAAATTTAACAACTAATAAACAAAAATTAAAACTATTCTAAGCATGCAGATAAACAAAGTTAAAAACAATTAAACAAAGCTAACTTAATATTTGATGCATTCTTTGACACACATGTTAAACGAATCAAAGAATGATTTTCTTTTTTATTAAAACAATGGGATATACATGGAACAAGGGTTGCCTCAGAGTAGGAGTGATGGGGTCCCCTACAACTTCTTGAAAAAGAGTGCACTTGGACTCCTAACAAATCGGTGTTATCCAGCCGCATGTCACGAGGTACAGATCTTGAACAAACGTGGAATCGGAATGCTCAAGGGGGTTCTAGATCTCTAAGGGAGATTTTTATAGTGTAACAATATGGCAAATGAATAGAGAAGTTGTGTGTAAACGGAGGACCTTCATGGTCAATATATAGGCACCTTAGGTAGGATGGAGAAATAAGGATTAAATTTGGATTTTTCCATTTTTTTTTTGAAGTTTCCTTTCTTTTCTCCTTGCTTTTTTCGATCCCTATCCATCCTTTTTGGTAAGTGCCAAGTTTCCTTTTTTGTGAAAAGGAAAGTATCCAAAATGTTATTTTGGGAATTATTACTCATAATTTTTGGGCTTTAATGAATCAATTTAATATTTAAATATATCTTTATGCTTTAATTAGGTATTTTGGATAAGTGAAGGTCCATGTGGCGGAAATGAAACATGGTTGATGATGTATAGCCTCGATGAGGCTAGGTGGAAAAATTTTGGTGTTAGCAAACTTAGTTGATAAGATAACTGTTAACAAGTCAGTTCTTTCATCTCTTCCATTTTTTTATGTTATGTTACAATAGCCCCTACAAGGGTAGTGGTCGGAATCAATAAAGAAATTCGTCGTTTTTTATGGAAAGGGGGGGAATCCAATTTTTTAAAAATCACTTTATTAAATGGTATCTTATTCAAAATCCTTAGGGTCATGGAGGTATTGGAATAAGAGAATCTCGAATCATGAATCTAGTAATGGTGGCCAGCCTTGTATGTTGGCTTGTCTCTAGAGGAAAAGAATGGTGGAAGGATATCTTGCAGAAAAGTATATCAAGATACCAAGACTGAGATGCCTAGATGGGGGCTTGTTAGTAGCAAAGGGGATGAGTATATGGAATCTTTGCAAAGAAACATGGTCTCTCATGCAGAACAACCTTTATTTGATACTAGGAAATGACAAAAATATTCAAATGTGGGATGAGACAATCCTTAGAAATCTCCTCTCTTTATCAAGCCAGGGCTGTAAGAAATTCGGGAATGGCTCGTTTCCAATGGTTACAACTCCCTCTTTGATATCTCATATTAGTTGGAGTTAGGACATGAGCAGGGTTAGAAGAAAATAATGTGCCAAAACATCTCAATTATGATTTTGATCTTGTTTTGTCTATCATTTAGGGTCTTTCTCCCTCCCACTTATTGGACAAAGACTATCGAGGCTGAGGAAAGTAAGGAAGATACATAGTCAAAGAAGGTTATCAAAAGATTATAAGCATTCTTTTGACCCTTTTGTATGCTCGTATGTGGAAAAAAATATGGCATACAAACGAATATCCATAGATAAATGCCTTTGTTGGGTTTTTACTCATAATCACATCCTCACTGCTGATAATCTTAGGCGTCGAGGAATTGAAGGACCTTCCAAGTGCATACTATGAAAAACAACGAAAGAAACCTCCAAACATCTTTTTTCTAGAATTTGATTTGCATTAGAAATTTCGGGCATCTATCCTACACGGTTTGAATGTTTATTTCATTCTTCCCACAAGTTGGAACAATCTCTTCTACAATTTCCAAGACTAGCTTTCGAGATCTCTCTATAAAAATCCAATGTTTTAAAATGTGTGGAACACCCTCCCAAATATGTTTGTTGGAAAATATGGTTGAAAAAGAACAAACTCATCTTTGAAAACAAGACAGTGGATTCATACTCTACTGTTATTTGAGCCAAGGTCCCCATGTTTGAAACTCTTAATGCAAAGGGTCTCTTTGGCCTCGAATCAGAGCATCTCTCTATTCGAGAATTTTCCTATATTGGTGCATATTCAATAAAGAACCCCCTTTAGTTCAAAGTATTTTATTTTTCTTAGTCACAACCTCCTAGTTTGATTCTAGATCTCTCAGAAACAAAATTCAAGGATTGGCAAAATCAATAACAATGCCATAAGCTCTTTTTCGACAATACCTCAAAAAGCAATCTTGTAGTGACAGGTGTGCAGGGGCAAGGGGGGAATTCCTTCTAGACCTTGGTGGAAATGTTGTATAAAATTTTGATTTGGTATTAGGAAATAAGATGAATAACCAAGTTGAATGGTACGCTCTCCTTCAAGGCACAGAGCTAATAGCCTCCTTAAAGTTGTCAAAGGTGATGGTGAGCACACAAAAGTTTAAGAGGTTAAGATCTAAAGACGTCAAGTGATTTCTATGGGTGTTTATATTTCTTCAAGTCCCTCTTAGTCTCTCCCTTTCTCTTTCATATTCAAAGACACAATAATGAACATACAGATTGGCTTGCAAATTAGGGCACAATATTGGCACAAGGGAAGATGGTGCAAAATGGGACCCCACCCCATAGAAAATGGTTACTATAGTCAATTGAATAATGAAGTCAAATCATAGGTATTAAGGTGGTGTAAAAATAATCTCCCCCCCCACAATATTGCAGACCCTATCATGCCTAGTCCTATCCATACTCGGGTAATTATGCAAGAGTTTAGTGCCAAGAGGAACACCGATGGGATAATTCATGTGTATAGTTTTAATCTGCATTCCTGGGTTACGTTTCACCCTTCTCATTACATTACCCCCTTCTTGTGAAATCAATTGTGGGATTTTTCTCTGCATCAAGACATTGTTGATCTCAGTTAGATCTTATCTACGGGGTGCTTGAATCTCCACCCTCTTGCAGAAAAGGGCCTCCCTTGGTCTAGCTTCTCTAAGGGCATCAACGTAGGAGCTGATGTTTCTTGGCATATTGAGGACATGAATCCCTGGGAGGACGCAGAAATTTGTATTCTTTGGATGAGGGGCTTCGAAACAAGGGTATTATTGGTCACACGATTGATCAGGAAATGGTTTCTCAGCTGAATTGCAAGCAATTAGGCCCGATTCCATCTTGCAGGGAGTTGTCAAGTGGTTTGCACAATGGACATGGGGGATTTAAAGCATATTTTAAGGGGGGGAGGGGGGATGACAAAATTGAAGGAATATTGGATGCAATGAACAAAATTACCAATCAAATATCCACGTTGGATTCCAAAATTGAGGATATTGAAAGCATTTTAAGGGAAGATGGTGGCCAAATCGAGGAAAACGAGGCTGATTTGGACAAGCTGCTGAGCATGACCAAGGCATCCATAATCAAATTACTCCACCTACTAAAGCGAAAGCAATGGAGAAAGACTCGATTCATCGACCTACTCATGAAGAGACAAACATTGTAAGAAAAACTCTAATTACTATGTCTTTATAAACTTGATATATATATATATGTTTGTTTGTTATACTCATTAAAGTAACTTATTCGAATATATAACATCAATCATTGTAACCCAAACTTTGGAATTATTTAAATCTATTTTTTAAAACTTATAATTTAAAAGAATGTACCAAAATTTGTACTAACCGTTGTTTTCATGACTTTTTAATATAAAAATTATATATTGGTTTATGTTAAAATAAAAGCTCAAAAAATATCATATTCATATTCTCATTCCCATATTTTTTTATCATGCCATTCCTTTTATTTGATTTAATATTTAGGATGTCTTGACTATCTTTACTGCTCCTTAGTTAGTAAAATACAAACATAAGAACAATGTTTCGAATTAATTTGTTGATATTTTATATGTTTTTTTTTAAATGGTTTGTATTTTATAATTCAAAAGGTTAATTGTTATAAGTTAAGGTAGTTATCTTATCCATGCTTTTTTAAGGTATTTTAATTTTAATTTTTTTTATATATTTAAATGGTGCAACAACTTCAAATATTGGAGGTGCAAGATTTAAATTACATATAAGTTTTTCTCGTTATTTTCATGTTCAATTGGGTTTTGGTGTCAGCACAAATACCAGAACATAGTTGATGGTCATTTGGTCACTTTTGGTATTTGTGGTTTCTTTATGCCTACCTTCCCTCTCTGTCTGCGAGGACTCTTAAGTAATCATAAATTGGGAAAACTCTGTGGCATGTCTAGATGTCGTGGATCTGGAACACTGGTGTGAGCACATAACTGAGGTAAAAGATTCTTTCCTCTCCATAAACTTTCAGCACGTTTACAAGGAGCACACTATGAGTGTTGATGCTTTATCCATGGAAGCTCTTTCTCTTGAGATGAGAAAACTCTCCTATATTGAAATGTTGGATAGAGAGTCTACTGGGAGAGATACCATCCTGTTCTTTTAAGGGATGTGTATTAATACACTTGATGTGGCTTACTCGTCTTTATTAGTAAAGATTCGAGTATTTTTTAGCCTTTGACTATATTTTGAGGCGCAATTTTTTATTCATGGCATATTTATGCCTTAGCTCGGGGGTTTGTCTCTTTATCCCCTAAGTTCTTTCTTGGATAATCCTTTAGGGCTCGTTATGTACTTCTATGGACTGTGTGGAATGTTTTTTTAGATGGAGTGAGAATTTGTTTTTTTTAACACCCATTGATGATAGGTTGCAATTCACCTTCTAGACATGGACGGGGCCCTTTGTATAAGAAAGATGTATATGATACTATGCATCATAGTTATGTAATTGTTACCTTTGATTCTTAAGAATATCAAGAAACTACCCTTTTTTTCTTGGAAAAAAAATCAACCATCTTAAAAAGATATTTCTTAAAAAAGAAAAACATGTGTTACCATTTTGGGATGAAAAATTTGTGGTCAAAATTAAAACTTTGTCGAGTCATCTTTTAAGTTCATTATCACGACAACTTCAATGACGAGAAGTTATTTTTATCTTTCAAGGAATAAATATATTAGTGTTAAAGAATAAATATATTAGTGTCATGGTGTTAGGGAGAAGCCAACAAAAGAGGGATTGGAGCTTGAAATAATATTAATCAATGAAGGTTGGTAGATTTGACTAATAATAAGGCTATCACTTCAATTAAGTTAAATGGTTTTTAACATTTTTTTAATGAACTAATATTTAAAAGTGAAACGAGTATTAGGATTGGAAAAAACATGAAAAGAAGAGTTCACAGAAAGGATTTTATGGGTTTCAACGCACTCCACCATTTTTGCAGGTCGATTTCAGATCCTTGGGCATGAACCAGCAGGATCAGAGAACGCAGCGAGGAAGGATCAATGCAGGATGGGAGTTTGAACACAGGTTTCAATCCCCCTGCCCTGAGCTGAACGCTGGTTGCTATAGGACGGTGCTGACCAGGGTAACGGGCCCACCGTGGGCATCCAGAATCCTGGCAGGCCGTTCGACTGGGTAAACCTTGAGCTGAGTGTCCGAATTGGACTTTTGGTGTGGTAATCCAATGGGGTCACCCTCGGATTTGTGATCTGAGGCTTTTGACCGGCTAATAGATTACCAGACTAAGAGATCGGGGAAAAGGGCCCCGCCAAAGTTTGTCAAGCGTATTGAAGATGTGCCGGAGGTAGCCCTCCCTCAGGAAGAAACCATGAGGGTAGCTCTATCCCTGGCAGACCGGGCTCTGATCGGGAAATTTATAGGGCTCTGGCCTTCACCAAAAACTACAAACAGTTGGGTTCAAAGGAACTGGAGCCCTCTGATAACTAAAAAAGTTGCATCTTACTCCATCGGAAGGGGCTACTTTCTGTTTGATTTCAAATCCAAGGAGGATAAAGACCTAATTTTCAGAAATGGGCCCTACTTCATGGGGCCGCAGGGACTATATCTTAATGGGTGGACTTCGAACTTCGATCCTGAGGCTGACACTCCCAAGGCAGTGCCAGTTTGGGTCAGACTTCCAAATCTCCCCATGCACTGCTGGAACCCTAAATCTCTCAAGGCTATAGGGTCCGTCTTGGGAAAATACATAGACATGGCTAGCCCAAAGGACCAATATGCCTGCACCCGCATATGCCTTGAGGTGGATCTGGAAGTAGGATTGCCAGAGGCTATAAAAATGACTGTGGAGAACTGGTCCCACTTCCAAAAGCTGGACTACAAACAATTGCCTTTCAAGTGCAGAGGATGCCAAGAATATGGGCATTTCATCCGTAACTGCCCCAAAAAGTCAAAAATCCAACAGGATAAAGTGGAGGGATGGCAAAGGGTAAACAGAACTAAGACTAAAACTGAAGTGGCCTCTAAGGAAGCCATAGTCATCCCTAATGAAGAATCTCAGGAAATCACCAAGATTAAAGAAACCACTGATGTAAGGAATGAAACTAAGGACGATGAAGAGAAATCCAGTAATGAAACTAGCAAGGAGCCAGAAGTAGCCCTATTAGACCAGCAAGGGAAAGATCAAGATGAAGGTACAACTATGACCAAAGAAGGAGAAAGCATGGAGAAGTCGGAGGAAGACATTGAATCAGAAGAGGAAGAAGAGGAAGAAGGGGAAATAGAGTTGACCACCCCAAGAAAAAACAAAACCAAAGGAAGGAAATCCAAAAAATAAGTTAGGGAACAGGCGACCTATAAGGATAAGCTGCAAGGATCCCAGCTAACCCTGGAAAAATTGCTGAAGAATACGAGAAATACCCGACAGCAAGGGCATGCCCAGAAAGGGATGCCCACGACCTCCAAAAGTAAGTAATGAAGGTCCTCTCCTGGAACTGCAAAGGTCTCGGTAGCAAAAGCAAGGAAGAATCTATGCTAGATTTAATCTCTCTTCACCAACCGGACATCCTTCTGATCCAGGAGACCAATATGGAGGAAGCTACATTTCTCCATGTAAGTCAGAAATTTTGGAAAAAAAGAGGTAAAGCTGCTATAAGTTCAAGGGGTGCATTCGGAGGCATAGGAACTCTCTGGGATGACAGGAAATTTGAGGCCGTGGACACCAAGTACAGTCCACATTGGATCCTCACTCTGCTGAGGCATATTGAAACAAATATCCTGATAAGAATCTTCAATCTATATGCACCCAATTCATATGCTGAAAAAAGAAATTGTTGGAATCTTCTCCGGGAGGAAAGAAGCAATTTACTAGGAAATTTTATTATTGCTGGAGATCTCAATGTCACTCTCAGCCATGATGAAAAAAGAGGGGGCTCCCTAATTAGAGACCCCATCCGAGAACTTGTCAATGAAACTATGTTAGATTGGGACCTCATGGATATAAAACCTTCGTCCGGAAAGTTTACTTGGAATAATAGAAGGACTGGGCCAGGGCACATTGCTGCCAGGCTAGATCGCTTCCTGGTTCAGGATTCCTTCCTTCTCCTTGGCTTGAATCTTTCATCCAAAATTTTACCGTTTGGAGGATCGGACCATAAGCCTGTACTCCTTGAGATGAAGAAGGATAAAAATCTGGGCCCCATCCCT
The DNA here is from genome assembly GCA_001517045.1 of Pseudotsuga menziesii. Taxonomy (NCBI): domain Eukaryota; kingdom Viridiplantae; phylum Streptophyta; class Pinopsida; order Pinales; family Pinaceae; genus Pseudotsuga; species Pseudotsuga menziesii. Next base: position 132,753 of record LPNX011168066.1, read on the forward strand.
TTCAGATTTAATCCTCAATGGGCCAATCACCCCGAATTCCTAAAGATTGTAGCAAAAGCATGGTATCCCCCGGTCTCTGGATCCCCTTTCTACGTTTGGGAGGAGAAGTTAAGGAGGACCAAGAAAGCTCTTAAAGGCTGGGCCAAATCGATCCCATCTCCCAACTATAAAAAAAATCAAGCAGCCCGTGCACTGGAAATTCACCAGGCCAACATGGAGGACAGAACAGTTGAAAATTTAGACATTCAAACTGAGATCAAACTGCAAATAGAACTCCACACAGCCTGCAGCATCGAATCAGAGTGGTGGAGGCAAAAAGCTCGCTGCAAATGGCTGAAAGAGGGTGATAGAAATACTGGCTTCTACCACAAATAGGCGGAGGCAAGAAAAAATGCTAATTTCGTCCAAAAGATCCAGGCTCATGATAGGCAAATTACCAATTTTGAAGAAATAAAAGAAGAAGCGACCAGGCACTTCAAAGAACTCTTCACAACCCAGCCTGTCACTGAAGATGTGGATGTACTCCACCTAATTCCTAGGGCTGTTAATTACAAAGACAACGATTCTCTGAAGAAACCAATCACGATGGAGGAAATTAAACTGGCCGTTGATAGCATGGAGGAGGACAGAGCGCCTGGGCCTGATGGCTACAATGTTAATTTTATTAAAATCTGCTGGAATATAATTAAAAGTGATCTCTTCAAAATGATCAAGAAATCCCAATCATGTAGTAAAATTGGCGGTAGCACAAATTCAGCCTTCCTGGCTCTGATACCCAAAGAGAAGGAAGCTCATTCTTTCGACAGGTTTCGGCCAATATCTTTGTGTAATATAGGATATAAACTCATTACGAAGATTATTGCCAATAGATTAAAATATATTCTCCCTCATCTTATCCCGGAAAATCAAGGTGGTTTTGTGAAAGGTCAGAAGATCTGGGACAATATTATTTTAGTTCAAGAGGCCATCCAGTCCAATTCGAAGAATGGAGACAAAGGAATGGTGGTGAAGCTCGACCTGGCCAATGCCTTTGACAGAGTCAGCCACCCATTTCTCCTTCAAGTAATGAGGAAATTCGGATTCGCTCCTGAATTTATCTCCTGGGTCAAGGCTTGTATCAGCCAGCCTTGGATAGCTCCATTAGTCAATGGAAGAGCTGCTCCCTTCTTCCAAGCCACCCGTGGTCTGAGGCAAGGATGCCCGCTATCCCCTCTCATGTACGCCATCCAAGCATCAGTTCTAAGTTTCCAATTGGAATTAGCCAGGCAAGATCAGGAGTTTTCAGGAATTAGGATGGCAAGAGGCACTAAATATATCAATCACGCACAATTCGCGGATGACACTATCCTACTAGGAGGAGCCAGTCCGATCATAGCTCTTCAATTCAAGAATGAAATGCACCGATACTGTCAAGCCTCCGGTAGTAAAATCAACTTCAGGAAAAGCCAGATCTATGGATGGAACATAAATCCAAGGGAAATGCTGGATATCACCTGGGTTCTTAACATGGACGGAGCAGTGAACTGGGACTCTTTCAATTATCTTGGGGTGCCTATCTTCAACTCCAAATCCAAATCCTCAGCTTGGCTCCCCATAGTGGAAAAAGTCAAAAAGAAAATCATGGGATGGGGGGCGGTCTGGCTCAACCTGGCTGGGAAGGTTGTGCTTATCAAAGCTGTCTTGAACAGCTGTCTTCTATACCAATGCTCATTATTACTTGCTCCAACTCATATTATCAATCAGATTGAAAGATTGATGAGAAATTTTCTCTGGCAGGGAGGAAATAACGAGGGAGGCAAAAAATTCGCCCTGGTAAGCTGGAGCATTATCAAACAGACATGGTCTGAGGGAGGTTTGTTCATAAGAGATTTAAAAATTCAAAATTTGGCTATCGGAGCCAAATTGCTATGGAATATGCTAGTGCCCAATCCGTCCTGGAGTAGCTGTGTATTAAAAAGCAAATATTTTCACGGTCCAAGACTAAGATGCCTCGATGGAGAGCCTGCGACTAAGAAAGGATGCCCCATAGCGAATATTTACAGGAGGGCACTGCCATTCTTCACTTCTAGCTTGCACTGGATCCCTGGCAATGGAAACAAATTTGAATTTGGCATGATGTGATCTAGGGACAAACCCCTCCTAAGCTCCCTCGTTTGCAAAATGGGATGATGGCGTAGGGAATAAATACACTTTGGGATATTTCTGATTGGGAGAATGAGGAGTTAGCGAGCTGGGTCGCTTGGAAGTTGCCAGAGTGCCCTGAGGAATTAAAAAACGAAAAAAGCATGCTGTTATCCCACTTATCTGGGCTGGCACCGCTGAAAAAAACCATAAAAGACAAGCGTGGATGGGGGCTGAGCTCAGGCAGATACACTGCGGCAGAGGGATATCAGAATTTTTTCGCCAACTACAACGTGCCCGGAAACCCAAAAATCTGGAATTACTTATGGAATTGCAGGACAATCCCAAAAATTGAGATGTTTTCTTGGACTCTGATGCACGGGAGAGTGCTTACTGGTGAGACCCTGGAAAAGAGAGGGATTGTAGGCCCATTTTGTTGTCCTCTCTGCATTGTAAATGCTGAGAATATCAACCATCTTTTTCTTAAATGCCCGTTTTCTACCTCTATCTGGAAGGAGGTGCTGAAACATTGGGGAGGTGAATTAAAATTACCAGACCACATTCAGTCTTGCTTTCTCAATTGGGATAAACTCTATCAAGGAGAGCTCCGGAAAAGAAAAAAAATGGTTTAAAAGCATGCTGGATGAAATTGCCAAAAATAATTTGCTGGTGTATTTGGAATGAGAGGAACCATAGAATATTCCATGATAAGAGGCAGGCAACATGGAAGATCGCTGCTAAAGCAAATGCATTAATGGGCGAGGTGGTCAGAATCTCCAAGATCCCAAATAATAAAGAAAAGTTAACTGAAAATGAAAACAATTGGATGCAAAGTCTCAATATTAGTGCCGCAAATTCTATGAAAGCTAAAAAATCAGAGGACTGGGAGATCAGGATGGATAAGTCCCAATTCGAGAATTGGTTAAGAGAAAGGAAAATCTTCAAATTGTTCTTTGATGGAGCCTCCAAAGGGAACCCAGGTAGAGCGGGAGGGGGAGGAATTATTATGGAACCGGAAGGGAAAGTCGAGACAGAATACTATTGGAACATCGGTTACAACTCTAATAACATGGCCGAGGCTTATGGGCTCTGGCAAGGGCTCAAGCAGCTGAAGAAGAAAGAAGTGGAAGAAGTATTGGTTTTTGGTGACTCCAGGTTTATTATCCAAGTGTTGAACGGAGGAAGAAAGGGAAAAAATGAACAAACATCAAGGTTGATTAGGAGGATTAGATCTTTGTCCAAAATGTTTAGGAAGATTAATTTTTTTCATATTCTTAGGGAGATTAACGAAGAGGCGGATCTAGCAACCAATAAGTCTATTGTTGTAGGACTTAATGAGCTTATTGTCAATCTGGATGTAAGCATTGAAATCCCACCTTAGTACTTTGTAGGTTGACTGACTAGAGAGGCAGCGAAAAGGTTGATTGCTGTATTATGTTCTCCTTACAGCATCTTTGCTGATCCTATCAATATAATATAAACGATTTTGTTATATATATATATATATATATATATATATTTAAAAGTGAAATGTTTTTTTTTATTTAATTTTGTAATATATTTATAAAGGATAATATGGGGTATCTAGGGAGGTACTCAAAGTGATATTATTATATAGTGAGGTCTGTTTTTATTAAATAAGGTCTATGTAGTGTAAATTCATTGTAATTCTAAGGTGTAGTTGGTGGCCCTTTGTGGGTTGTTATAGTTTGCTCCTTGGAGGAACATATTATCTTTACAAGCCTGGGGTGACTTGCGGGTGATAGTGAACTAGGCTACTGGACAATCTTCTTCGGAAGCTTCTTTACTTCAACATTGGTGTGATCGAACTGGGGTGACTTGCGGGTGATAGTGAACTAGGCTACTAGACAATCTTCTCCGGAAGCTTCTTTACTTCAACATTGGTGTGATCGAACTAAGGAGATTATTTAGTCATTCTATGTTTTTCCAATCAAGCACATTTTCAGGGAATTGAATGCTTCGACTCATAGTCTATTGAAGGAGGCAATATCTCAAGCTGAGGAACTGTTAGTATATGAGGAAATCAAAGATTTTATCTTGATCAACTCCGAGACTGTATAGTTCTATTAATATGTCAATTTATGTTTAATTAGTCACTCTTGACAAGTTTTGCTATGATGGTAGAAGGAAAGGTTTTTACTTAGTCATACTTATGAATATTATAGCAGTTTTGTTTATGATCTCTTTGGACTCATTTTTTTTTAACCACTAATATGTGCATTTTAACTTCTTATTTTTTTGTAATGCTGCAAATTCTATTAAATAGAGGAATCGAAAATTACATGTCCATGGTAATTCTAGGGTGGCCTTAGATAATGGAACCGCCACCCTAACCAGTCAAAATTACAGACCTATATAGTATGATCATAACAAACAAAGCTTACTAGCATAGGAGAGCAAAAATTAGGCATGTGCTCCACTATTTTGCAGTTTATCAAAGTATTTAACATAAGACTGAAAAATAGAGTATAATGGAAAGACTTAAAATGACAATCTGAACCCGAGGGAGGAAAAGCATTCAATGGAGTCATAACCATAAATTACGGAGGGGGAACCTCCTCCAAGATGGGGCGGCCCCATCCCCCATCTTCAAAATTGGTAGCGGGATTTTTTACCGGAAGGAGAGTAGACTTGTCACAGGGTTCCTCGTTGTCGTGAACGTGCTTGAACAGAGGTTCGATTGTATTCGGATGGGGAAAGGAATGTTGGTAGCCATCATCTGAACTGAAGAAGAGCCCTTTTCCATCGAATTCTCCCCCGTTGCACTTCTGCATCCCACCTTTATGTTGCTTGCTCGTCGTTTCCTGCTGGCTAGCATTTTAAGGGAAGATGGTGGCCAAATCGAGGGAATCGAGGCTGATTTGGACAAGCTGCTGAGCATGACCAAGGCATCCATAATTGAATTACTCACCTACTAAAACAAAAGCAATGGAGAAAGACTCGGTTCATCAACCTACTCATAAAGAAACTAACATTGTAAAAAAAACTTTAATTACTATGTCTTTATAAACTTGATATATATATATATTTGTTGGTTTGTTTGTTGCTTATACTCATTAAAGTAACTTATTCGAATATATAGCATCAATCGTTGTAACCTAAACTTTTGAATTATTTAAATCTATCTTTTAAAACTTATAATTTAAAAGAATGTACCAAAATTTGTACTGACCGTTGTTTTCATAACATTTTAATATAAAAATTATATATTGGCTTATGTTGAAATAAAAGCTCAAAATATATCATATTCATATTCTCATTCCCATATTTTTTTATCAAGCTATTCCTTTTATTTGATTTAATATTTAGTATGTCTTGACTATTGCTCCTTAGTTAATAAAATACTAACATAAGAACAATGTTTCGAATTAATTTGTTGATATTTTATATGTTTTGTTTTTAAATGGTTTGTATTTTATAATTCAAAAGGTTAATTGTTATAAGTCAAGGTAGTGATCTTATCCATGTTTTTTTTAAGGTATTTTAATTTTAATTTTTTATATATATTTAAATGGTGTAACAACTTCAAATATTGGAGGTGCAAGATTTACATTACATATAAGTTTTTCTCATTATTTTCATGTTCAACTAGGTTTTGGTGTCAGCACGAATACCAGAACATAGTTGATGGTCATTTGGTCATTTTTTGTATTTGCAATTTCTTTATGCATACCTTCCCTCTCTGTCTGCGGGGACTCTCAAGTAATCATAAATTGGGAAAACTCTGTGGCATGTCTAGATGTTGTGGATCTGGAACACTAGTGTGAACACATAACTGAGGTAAAAGCTTATTTCCTCTCCATAAACTTTCAGCGCGTTTACAAGGAGCACACTATGAGCGTTGATGCTTTATCCAAAGAAGCTCTTTCTCTTGAGATGAGAAAACTCTCCTATATTGAAATGTTGGATGGAGAGTCTATTGGGAGAGATACCATCCTGTTCTTTTAAGGGATGTGTATCAATACACTTGATGTGGCTTACTCGTCTTTATTAGTAAAGATTCGAGTAAATTTTAGCCTTTGACTATATTTTGATGAGCACTTTTTAATTCATGGCATATTTATGCCTTAGCTCAGGGGTTTGTCTCTTTATCCCCTAAGTGCTTTCTTGGATAAGCCTTCAGGGCTCGTTATGTACTTCTATGGACTGTGTGGAATCTTTTTTTTAGATGTAGTGAGAATTTTTTTTTTTAACACCCATTGATGATGGGTTGTATGTCACCTTCTAGACATGGACGGGGCCCTTTGTATATGACAAATGTATATGATACTCTGCATCATAGTTATGTAATTGTTACCTTTGATTCTTAAGAATATCAAGGAACTACCCTTTTTTTCCTTGAAAAAAAAATCAACCATTAAAATATCTGTTAAAAAAAAACATGTGTTGCCATTTTGGGATGAAAAATTTGTGGTCAATGTTTCGAGTCATCTTTTAGGTTCATTATCATGACAACTTCAATGCCAATAAGTTCTTTTTATCTTTCAAGGAATAAATATATTAGTGTTAAAGAATAAATATATTAGTGTCATGGTGTTAGGGAGAAGCCAACAAAAGAGGGATTGGAGCTTGAAATAATATTAATTAATGAAGGTTGGTAGGTTTGACTAATAATAAGGCTATCACTTCAATTAAGTTAAATGGTTTTTAACATTTTTTTAATGAACTTATATTTAAAAGTCAAATGTTTTTTTATTTAATTTTGTAATATATCTATAAAGGATAATATGGGGTAGCTAGGGAGGTACTCAGGGAGGTACTCAAAGTGATATTATTATATATTGAGGTCTGTTTTTATTAAATAATGTTTGTGTAGTGTGAATTCGTTGTAATTCTAAGGTGTAGTTGGTGGCCCTTTGTGGGTTGTTACAGTTCGCTCGCTGGAGGAACATATTATCTTTACAATCCTGGGGTGACTCGTGGGTAATAGTGAACTAGGCTACTAGACAATCTTCTCCGGAAGCTTCTTTACTTCAACATTGGTGTGATCGAACTAAGGAGATTATTTAGTCATTCCATGTTTTTCCAATCAAGCACATTTTCAGGGAATTGAATGCTTCGACTCATAGTATATTGAAGGAGGCAATATCTCAAGCTAAGGAACTGTTATTATATGAGGAAATCAAAGATTTTGTCTTGATCAACTCTAAGACTATACAATTCTATTAATATTTCAATTTATGCTTAATTAGTCACTCTTGACAAGTTTTGTTATGATGGTAAAAGGAAAGGTTTTTACTTAGTCATACTCATGAATATTGTAGCAATTTTGTTTATGATCTCTTTGGACTCAAATTTTTTTTTAGCCACTAATATGTGCATTTTAACTTCTTCTTTTTTTGTAATGCTGCAAATTCTATTAAATAGAGGAATCGAAAATTACATGTCCATGGTAATTCTGGGGTGGCCTTAGATAATGGAACGCCTTAGATAATGGAACCGCCACCCTAACCAATCAAAATTACAGACCCGTATAGTATGATCGTAACAAACGAAGCTTACTAGCATAGGAGACCAAAATTTAGGCATGTGCTCCACTATTTTGCAGTTTATCAAAGTATTTAACATAAGACTGAGAAATAGAGTATAACGGAAAGACTTAAAATGACAATCTAAACCCAAGGGAGGAAAATCATTCAATGGAGTCATAACCACAAATTACGGAGGGGGAACCTCCTCCAAGATGGGGTAGCCCCATCCCCCATCTTCAGAATTGGTAGCGGGATTTTTTAGCGGAAGGAGAGAAGACTTGTCACAGGGTTCCTCGTTGTCATGAACGTGCTTGAACAGAGGTTCGATTGTATTGGAATGGGGAAAGGAACATTGGTAGCCATCGTATGAACTGGAGAAGAGCCCTTTTCCATCAAATTCTCCCCCATTGCACTTCTGTATCCCACCTTTATGTTGCTTGCTCATCGTTTCCTGCTAGCTAGGCGCTTCCAGGAAAAGGTGGCATCCAGATCATTGAGCTGGTTGTCTAGGTCTGTCAACTTGGATTTGGCCAAGAGCACCGTGTTGCATGCATATCTCAAGTTTTCGAGCATGTCCTCCATAATAGTGTCCATCATATTTTTTATGAGCCAGTAGTGGTCGATTTTCCCGCCACCCCTACCAATGGCTAGATGTTCGTTAACCAGTCGAGCCTCCCAGTCATCTATCAAGACTCGGACGGGCATGGAGATTCCGACTTCGTACCCTTCATCCACCATCAAACTTAAGCCACATTGAGTTTCCCCCCGGCCACTGCTTCCTCTTCATGGGGTTCCTCTTTGCCTCGACATAGCAAAAACCAGCGCTGGATTATGCAGTTGAGGGGAGCTGTATTGCTGCAAAACCGGAAGCAAATTCGATCCTCTATGCTGCAGGGAAAACCAACTAAGCGAAGTCGAGGAGGAAAACCAGTGACAAATACCATACGTCACAATAGAGAGCCAACGAATGCTCCCTTCTATGTCCATATCTCGCCACCTTTATAGACCCAATGCCCACATGTTCCAAATCTACCGCCATTAGAACCATAATTAATGTTGATGGTACGGTTTGGCCGCTCGTCCAGATTTGGAGAGGATGTCCACACCCGTTCGCATTGAAGTTATGGGGGGCAGAGTAGGGACTAAAGTCTCTAACATACGTAGTGCCATGTAGCCAACTCTCAGATCGAGACACTATGCGCTATCAACAAGACATGCAAACACCCACATCCACATATATATACATTTTAACTTTGATTCTAACTAAAATATCAAATTAAGAATTCTACTTTCTAAATACTTCCTAGAGGAAAAACATTCCAATATCAACCAATGTTGAGAAAAGTGCAATGATCATGCAAATGTCAAGCGTTGCATGCAATTGTTGCGTGATGGGTAGGTTGGAACTTGGCATACACAACTACAATTCGGTGCAATCCAAATGTAGCTTTACGTGGAGATAAATATTGTGGGGGTGTACTGCCAAGTTGAGACCTTTTGCTGGTGAGTTCTCCAATCATGAAGTACTATAAACAAGAGTCACCGTATGAATAAAAAAGCCAGAGATAAATCGAGCGCAACTTGGTACACTGTAATTCCAATGAATCGAGTGGAAAATAAAACCATTTCATATCTTTTGAAGCTCAAAAGTTACAGGAGATAATTATTGTTTTTGAGAAACTTTAAGTGATTGTAAAGGCGAGACCAATCTTGCTACTTTTTGCATGTGACCATTTATGGTAGCAGTGAAATTTAAACGACAAATGTCTTCTTCTGGAGCCCATGGATTTGTTCAGGGAGCACGATGTGTGCCGAAATCACAGCAACATATCCACGTGACAACGCCGTGGCACTATTTGATTTCTTGGAAACCCAACAAACAAATCCACATGCATAACGTCACTCACGTTGACATATAACCAGAACTTGAAGCATTGAAGCCTCTTATCTCCATGCATTTCTCATTCAATAATTCAATAACATATACACACAGGATGTTTTGAACATATATACCATGTATATATATTTGTTTCCATGGAATGGAATGGAAGAGGAGTCGAATACAAGTCAGCATACACGCATCTGGATTGGATTGGAGGTTTAAAGTCCGATTATTGAGGGCCAAAACCGGGAATAATCCATGTGCGTACAACGTGATCTCTTGTCAGAACGTGGCAGGTCGCACGTAGAATACCATTAAACCCTGCGGAATCTTGGATGCCATTTTGGATTATATTTTTTAATCTCTCTTTGACAAATCGTCTCGGCACTTGCCACAAACGTAGATTTGCGTCTAATTTTTTTATTCAATATTCTACTCAAATCACAGATCGCCCAATTATTGAGGCTGAATCTATATAAGAGCCCTGGAAGGCTGGAAACAATCAAAAGTAAAGACACGGCTTTGCATCCAAGAACTAGCGCCTGCAACTTTTCTGAGCTTAGAAAGCTAAGCAAATACATTCTCTATAATGGCCATGGGAATCACAATGCACCAGGCAGCTAGTCTTGTGAAGGGATTTGTTATTGCGTTAGTTTTAAGGATATCAACCGTTGATGGCAGTGGGTATACCGATTCTGATTCTGGATGGACCAGCGCCCATGCTACATTCTATGGAGGCAGTGATGCCTCTGGCACCATGGGTATTTTATTTACTTACATACAATTTGTTTTCTTTTTTCTATGATCATAGATGTTTGGTTTTAGTTTAATTGATTTATTTTCAATTGGTTGTTTGCGATTTTGTTTTTGTTTTTTTTCTTCTAGCATTTCTATCTGGTCTGGATCAGATCAACCAATCTTTATTTGTTTTTGTTTTTTTATGATATAGATGCTTTTATTTGTTTTTGTTTCTCTATGATCATAGATGTTTGGTTTAGTTTAATTGATTTATTTTCAAATTAGTTGTGTGCAATTTGGTTGAGCATTTGTTTTTTTTTAACAAAGATGTTTTTGTTTTAAATGCATGGATTTAGTTTAAATGTGAGGATATTTAGCTTTTTGAAGGAGGATATTTTGTTTTTTTTTACATTATTTTTACATTTTTTTATTTTATTCTGGTTTGAATTACACCAACCCTTAGTATAATTAATTTTTTTAGTGTCTTTAATCCTGGACGAGATGATCTAACGCAAAGAACCCCGAAATACCTCCAATTCTATGAAACTTACACCCACCTTTGGTTTTTTTTTTCACCCTGGAAAGTCTAACTAACGGAAACCCTAAAATACCATCAGCCCTATTCAAACTCGGCAGAGAATACCTTCTCTTACCTTAGACTTAGAATTAATTCAATCTCTTATCCTCTGGGTATTTGGCATTTGACTCCTTTAGATGCAGTAACTTACTGTTTCAAGTGTTGTTTTATTTGCAATGCTGTGCACCAATGTAGAAAAACAATCTTTGAATTAAGGAACAATCTTTGAATTTCCTTAAAGAAGGTTTCCTCATTTAAAAAAAATAATGATTGGATTTCCAATTTCTTTTAAATAATGATTGGATTTCCAATGTTTCTGTTTGTATTGATCGAAGAATACTGTTCTGATGTGTCCCGTACTGTATCAGGGGGCGCGTGTGGATACGGTGATCTATATAGCACCGGCTATGGCACAAAAACTGCGGCTCTGAGCACCGCCCTGTTCAACAGTGGGGCAGCTTGTGGGGAATGCTTCCAGATACAGTGTGATACAAGCAAGGATTCACAGTGGTGTTTGCCTGGGCCGAAATCGATCACAATCACAGCGACTAATTTTTGTCCTCCTAACTATGCTCTTCCCAACAACGATGGGGGTTGGTGTAACCCTCCCCTCAAACATTTCGACATGGCCCAGCCTGCGTGGGAGCAGATCGCCATTTACAGAGGAGGGATTGTGCCCGTTGTCTTCAGAAGGTAAGAATCAGATGCAGCTTGGGATTATAGATTTTGGGTTTTTCTTCAAATTTTCAAAAAAATTGTTTGATGAGTACTGAATAAGCTGCTTATGTGCAGAGTCCCTTGCACGCCTTCTGGAGGTGTTCGATTCACCATTAATGGCCGTTCGTACTTCGAGCTTGTTCTGATCTCGAATGTGGGAGGAGCCGGGGCGATTAGCGCGGTGTCTATCAAGGGATCGAACACTGGATGGCAAACCATGTCGAGGAACTGGGGAGCCAACTGGCAAAGCAACTCGTATCTCAACGGACAGAGCCTGTCCTTCCAAGTGACCACCACCGATGGCAATTCCCTTACCTTCTACAACGTTGCTCCTTCGAATTGGCAGTTCGGACAGACTTTCGCAACCTCCCAGCAGTTTTGATGTTCCATTCATATCGCAAATCACTTTCGATCATTGTCACAAAAAAAAAAAGATAATGATTCGAAAATAGTTTCTGTTTTATTGTAAATTCGATGATTGCTGATAATGTTGCTGCAATCTTATATTTTATTTCTCTTTGTTGTTTTGCAATTGTTTTATGACATTCTGTACCAGAATTCGATCTAAGTTCTTCTTCCTCTCTTCTAATTAGTAGTTTCGTCAAGAAATTGAACTTTCCGGGGTGCTTGAATGGCCGCAGCAGAGGCGAGCTGATTATAAATCTTCGTTGCAGCAGCCCGCTGTTCCACCTATAAGTGTTGTCACCGCCTCAGCCAAACGTTGAAGTTGGTTGTTGAAAAATCAAACCGTGCAGACTGCAACTTTGTATAATCTGGTTATTGAGCTTGTCATTCCTGTGTAAAGAGTTATCTATATATTTATATAAATAGATACAAATCCATGTCATCTTTTCGGTTCTGTGATCATGCCGGGCCCCGGCGAGCAGCGTGCAATTGATGTGTACATTCGTAAATTTTTAAAGCTCGTATAATAAATGAATAAATGCATGGTTCAGTTGAAAACAGCTCTGAGCGTCCCGGCGAACTGTGTGTAAATGCTGTGTTGAATAGTAAAGGGGTACTGTCCATTTTTTATGGCGAAAAATACATAGCATGTTGCAGAGTATTATTAAATGCTGCTGCAACTGTTTTGTAGGTCATTAGATCTTAATTGAATCTTAATTGTTAGAGATTTACTATTGCTGTTATGACAGCATTTAATACTTTACTGTATGCCAAATATTTTTCACCATTTTTAAAACTCGAATAATAAAACAGAGTGGATGTCATGAGACCAAGATTAATAACAACATTTCGACCTTTTTCTCCGTCTTTTTTGGGGACCTTTTGGATTTTTATTTTGCATCATTTTTCGGGATTTGGAAACTCTTTTTTTATTCAATTGGAGGCGTTCAAATTCAATACAATCAAATTTGAACAATCATTTTCGAGTGTTCACTTTATGCATATTTAAAGCTGATAAATCTAGTTGTCCTTATCAACAAAAATTTGAAATCATTCCATACATATACATAATGGTTTGAAATTTTAGATTTGGAAATAAAATACTCCAAAGACTTGGTCCTGCTCCTCAAAATAATATAATTGGAAAATTTAATAAATGTTACCGTCCATTATGAGTAAATATCAAAGATAGATACGAGCAATTGGAGCTTATTCTCTCTAAATGTTATAAGAACAAAATAAGCAATATTTGTAGATAATAATATTAAAACGAGATTGAAAGTTGCATTGCAGCTAATTCCTTGTCAATGTTGTAGATAATAATATTAAAACAAAATTCAAAGAACAAAGTAAACAACATTTGTATTAAAACAAGTGGAATAAGCAACAAAGTTGCTTAATACTTGCTTCCTAAGAAGAGATTGAAAATATATAGCAATAGGATAATTTTGCTATAAAAATATATGATAAAACAAATATAATTACAATTTGAAGGAAATTAAAACAAAAATGAATTAAAAAATGTCCATTTAAATACGATATAGGTTATTGCAATGTAGCATAAAACAAGCATATTCAATCTTCCTTACATACTTCTAGTAATATTCTTGACTTATGTTATAAAAATATGCAAGTTTCTTTATAGACTAGCATAAATAGGAAATGAGAAATAATAGCTTATAAGACTATAAATTAATATCATTGTTGTGAGAATAGCTTATTTATATTTTATTATAAATTTATAATGTTATACAAATATGCAAGGTTTTTTTTATAGACTAGCATAAATAGGAAATGAGAAATAATAGCTTATAAGACTATAAATTAATTTCATTGTTGTGAGAATAGTTTATAAAGTTGTTAGAGCCTTCTCTCATGCACATTCTGAAATTAATCAAATACTTTTAAAATTCTTCATGCGATATTTCCTAACGAGCTATCATGAATTTCTGCTGTCAAAAAAAATATTGCAGAGTGATCTTACAAACGGTGCTTACTATTCTCCGAACGAACCTCCCCACAAATCGAATATGAACGGAAGAACCAAACGAATCAACCCCAATTTAATAACTATGTTTAACATGAAAATAATTTATAAAAGTACTAATTTCACATTTCTACCAAACATGTAAATCCTGGGCCTACAATTGACACGACGTATTGAAGCAGACAGTTCTACCATGTTTCAATCTTAGCTTTTGCATGGTAACTAATTTAGACATCTCAGTTACCATGCTGGTCAACCTTTCCATGCTAACCAGTTGCAGGCTATAAAGAGGATGCAAATACCAT
>LPNX011168066.1:147496-162864 GCA_001517045.1 Pseudotsuga menziesii
AGAGAGGGGAATATGTGGATCAGAAAAACTAAGGTGGAGAAGTGGACGGAGAGGCATGCGTCAATATTGGCCACAAAATTAGTGTTAGGGACCTCTAGGACGCGAGGCCAAGGACGCCCAACGCGTAACTCTCGCCAAGGTGACTTCCTCACTTGAAACATTTTACAAAATTACACAGAAAACAACGATGTCTGAAAAGAATTTTAATAGAATTCTTTTCATTGAAATGTTGTTAGGATTACCTTGATTTTGAAGTGCTTTTGACGAAAGGTCTCCGCTCTGTTTGAAATGTCTCTGCACTGTAAAAGTTGAATTTGATATCATCTACGAATACGCATATAGGGTATATTTAGTCATTTCTACTGAGCACCCAACCCATTTGGACCTAGTGAGCAAAAGCTTCAAAATCAAGCTAGATTTCAAAGGAAAAAATCCCAGCACCAAACGCTTATAAAGTTCATTGCTTGCACATCCCTGCAGTTATTTTCTTCTCAACATTCAAATTTATTGAAGATATTTATAAACCTATAAATGTAATCATGCTCGTGCTTCTTATACAGTTGTCCCCAGTTATTTTCTTCTCAACATTCAAATTTATTGCAGATATGTCTAAACCTCTAAATGTACTCATGCTCGTGCTTCTTATACAGTTGTCCCCTTTCTAGATTAAAGGTTTTTCACCCTCCCTCTCAATTCCTCTCCCTTAATCGAAGGCCCAAAGTGAAGCCATTTGGATATCGAGAACGCTTGGGGGATTGGATGAAGCACCGCCTCTCCTCGTCTTTGTTTCGTTAGACAGTGAGATATTTTTTTGATACCAGCGAATAACTGTGTAAAAGGTCATGAAAGGAGGCATCCGATTATGAATTTAATAAGGATTGATGCTCCCCGCTCTTCCTCAACCCCCTGCCTTCCAATCAAATTCTCCAGGCCTGAATACTCGACTCAATCGACTGTTTAGGCACGATAGAGGACAGTGGACACATCACTCGCAGAGGAAAGCATATAATCCTCTCAATATTCTTGATATTTGCATATATTTTGTGTCCCTATAGTACATCAAAGCATGGGATCTGACCCATTTATTATCTTTCATTTCTACGATGGATACCAAAGAATCCCCTATCGTAGTGCTTTCACTAGTTGCTTGATCTCACTAGTTTCTTGATCATAGTCCCTCAATAGTTTCTTCCATGGCTCTGTTAGCTTTCTTCTAATCGTTTCAGGAAGGACACATTAATGGATGCAGAACAAATACCCACTTAAAGATGTTTTCAACGTGCTTTGTGTCTCACTTTCACCAAAGTTTCTCCTGGTCCAGTTACCCAGGCTAAATTCATACTGCACAGGAAGAGTGGGTGTCGCGTGAGGAAGGTGATATCCTCTGATTGAAGAGGGACGACAACTGTGGTGGCATATTTTACTGATGATAAGTGGTGTAGACCTTTCCTAACGTGGTGTAAATTAAAGGAAGACTATATAGAAGATAACTACAGTCCATGCAACTACATGGCAGATCCAGGGTGATTGCAGTCAATGCACTCTCATAGCAGGTCACTGAAGTAGATGCAATTTGTAGTCTGGCCAATAAAGCCGATGTGGAGAGTCCACCAAATAGAAAAAACCAACCGACATTCCAAGGGCATATGGAGGACACGCATAAAAAAATTGCAGCCCATGCAACTACACAGCAAATCCACCATGACTGCAGTCAATGAGATTCAGTCGATGCAATCTCATAGCAGGTCACTGGATTCGATGCAATTTATAGTCTGGGAACCTGTTATCTTGCATTCGGAGACGCCAGAGCGAACGGCACCGGGCGACGCTGGAAGGAATATAATTTTTATTTTTTGAATTTTATTATTATGACGTCAGTTGGACACATGTCAACCCAAATCCAGATACCAAATCCCAAGGCTGACATCACTTCCTATCCACCAATCAGCTGTTGACAAAAATTGCTTTTTAACAAAATTAAAAAAAATATTTTACAAACCCCTAAGTCTCACTTTGCAAAACACGTTTTGATTTTTTAAAACTGCCTCAAAAGGCACCAAGTAATAGAAAAGTCAAAGCAAAGTCAAAGCTGATCGATTACAATATACCTGCCTGGGGCAGATAAAAAGCTGCATTACAGCTAATTCTTAACAAAATCGAAAGAACAAAGTAAGCAACATTCTTATTAAAATAAGATAGAAAGTTGCATTACAATTCATAACATTGACACGGAATTGTGAAAAAGTGCAAATTAGTGCAAGTCAAACAAATTTGATTAATTATCAATTAGTATATTAACGTCTTAGTAGAGAATAAAAAATGAATAACATTCAATGTTAACTAATATTAATATTAATATGCTTTTTAAAAAAATTAAGAATTAATTTTGCTTTAATTCCATGAAAGAAAAGAAATATATGTATACCATGAGAAAAAGAAAAATAGCAGTTTCTTGTTATTCATTAGAATCAAAGGTAACCTCTCATGGAGTGACCACAATATGGGCATGAGTGCTCATCAATCATACAAACAGTGGGTAGAAACTAAGTCTAAAATAACATCAAGCAACAAAGGTACAAGTATCCAATCCCGAACTCCGAAACACCTAGTAACAGAAGTACAAGTCAAAACAGGATCACTTAGCTAAGGTGGCACTTCTGGGTACTACCAAAACAATAAAGTTAGTGGACTATGCCAATAATAACACCAAAGGGTGTGTCATCAAAATCAAGCCACCAAGTGGCTGAAAATCATGTCAATGGCTAATAGAACTGAAAGGAGCCTCTCCCACTGCATTCACCCTCAGTGAATTCCATAAAGTGAAGGTACCCAGAATTCAGTCCAAGTGCCTCCTTAGATAAGCCATCCGCTTTAACGTTGTATTCTATGTATACATGGGTAGCTTCGAGTTGGGTAAAGGAAGCTTGAAGGATTCTGATGTTACTGCACCAACCCTCAAGTTCAAGAGCAGATACGTCAGCCTGTCCATTGAACCAGTTGATGATGGCTGAAGAGTCTCCTCTAATGTGCAAATATGATAGCCCAACAACTTTTGAAAAGGCCAGTAATACCCAAAGAGCAAGGAGTTCTTCCCAGGTGTTGGTGCTCTGACCGCATCCCATTTTTAAACAAAAATAATAATCCTTACTGATCATGAGATGTACACCAGTGCCTCCAATCTTGTTCGTGGAGGCCCCATCAAAAAAACCGATAGGGTACACATATACATGTTCCAATCCTTTCAATCTCCTATTGTGTTTGGGAAGAACATTCACAGTATGAGTCTGAAGCTGCTCCAGAATGTTATAAATGATTAATTTAGATACAAGTCTACGATCCTCGAAAATATACTTGTTTCTAGAGATCCAAATATTCCAGGACATAAGCAGAGGGAGGTATAACAATTATTTTTCATTACTCATCCATTTAGCCCAATTGTGCCTGAAAGAGGGTTCATTCCAGTAGATAGGGCGATCCAGAGCCAAACTGAGTCCTAGAATACTATCCTTAATGAACCTACAGTCAAAAAAGAGGTGATCAACAGATTTAACCCCTAAGAAGCACAAACAACAATAATTGGGACCAACCCAACCTTTTTTACATAATGTATCCCAGGTGTTGATACAGTTGGAGAGACAGAGCCAAGCAAAACATATTACCTTCAGAGGCAGGTTATACTTCCAGATTTTAACCAGAGAGATGTCCGAATGTTCAGTAATGGAGCAATTAGAAATCAACTCATATGCCAGGCATGCAGTAACATTCCCTGACTTCTTGTTGAACATCCAAACCAGAGAATCAAAGTTGTTACATAGTTGGATACAGCCACGGGAAAGTCCTTTTATATAATTTGTACATATCTCTTTCCAAATACCATCGAGGTCAAGGTCAGTCACTGTGAGCCAGTACTGTTGACCAGAGTCTGAGATTTGTGCATCATTGAGTGTAGTAATGCCATAATCCTCCAAATAGCTTCTAAGGTCGTCTGGGAGAACAAAGTATGAAATTAAGCCAGCAATCGGATCCACACCTATTTGTATGCTGCAACCATTACCCACTTTCCATCCTAAGTAATAGGTGATCCAAGACAGGGCTCTGACAAAGCCATTCCATATGTAAGAAGTACCTTGAACCTTGAAATCTTTGCAGCAAATCCATGCATCAATAGTCCAATCCCTGAGGTATTTATATTTGACAATATGAGACTAGATACCTTCCCCGTTCAGAACAAGCCAAAGACTTTTTAGTCTAAGAGTTGTGCTAAACCAATCCAATTTTTTGATGTTCCAACCTCCTAAGTCATAAGGTCTGGATAACGTATGCCAATCCACCAAGTGTGATCTATAGTTCCCATAAGATTTTTCCCAAAGAAAATTAATGATGGCACTTCTTAGGTAGTTCATAATTGTTTTGGGCATTCTAGCCAATGTTAACCAGTAGACAGCTAGCCCCATGAGAATTGATTTGATCAAGATCAGTTTACCTCCAAGAGAGAGAAGTCTGTATTTCCAGTTACTGATTCTTTGCTCAAATTTTTTAATAAGACAACGCCAGTCATTGACATAGTATCCCAATGGTTTCAGATAGAAGCCCAGGTATTTGAATCCCACAAATAGAGGCTCCATTTTATATGGTAAAATGGTTGCAATGTTTTCCTTGGTGATATCATCAATAGCATTAAAAAGAAATGAATATTTTTCCTCGCTAATTTGCATGCATGTCGTAGAACAAAATAGATCTAGAAGTTGTTTATAATGTTGTCATTCATCAACAGTTCCCTCACCAAATAATATAACATCATCTTCAAAAAGTAAGTGTGTGAGACACAGTGAGGAAGTAATCTTGACACCATTAATGACCCCTCTTTGTTGTGCATTTTGCATCAACAGACTTAGACTTTCAATAATCAATATAAATAGTAGAGGGGAAAGAGGACATCTGTGTCTAATGTCTCTCGATATTGGAAAGAACCTAGAAGGAGTGCCATTAACTAAGATTGCAAAGTTTGATGTTTCCACACATCCCAATATCCAATTTGCACCTACATTTGGTATACCAATCTGCAAGAGGACAAGTCTAAGAAAGATCTAGTTCACCCTATCAAAGGCCTTGACCAAGTCTAGTTTAAGGATCATGACTTTTTTCTTTTCCACTTTTATGGAGTGCATGACTTCTTGTGCAATGCCTATAAGCTCTATGATCTGTCTATGATGTAGAAAGCCAAATTGGTTCCTCGAGATGGCTCTGTCCAATATAGGTTTAAGTCTAATAGCAGCCAATTTGGAGAAGACCTTATATACTAAATTGCAAAGGGAGATTGGCATGTACTTTGCAAAGGATGTAGCTTTATCACATTTAGGAATAAGTGTGATGAAAGTAGCATTAAGTGCTCCAGAAACCCTACCTTCATCCCTGGACTGTGTAACATCATTAAGTATGTCAATACCAACTAGATCAAAGAAGTGGAGGTAAAATTCAACCGGCCAACCATTCGGGCTAGGGCTCTTGTCTTTTTTGAATCCCTTAAGAACACCTTCAATCTTAGAGAGTGAGAAATTTGACATGAAAGAAGCTTTATCTTCCTCAGTGAGATAGGAAGGAAAAAGTCTAATAACCTTGAGCTTATCCTCAATATTGGTGGATCCATCATAAGTAAATAGATTGGTGAAGTGAGATGCTCCCATATGTTTAAGTTGAGCTTCGTCTTCAATCAGCGTGCCATGCTGATTCTGTAAACCCCAAATAGTTTTCGAGTTTCTCCTAGCAGATGCATAGGAGTGGAAAAATTTGGTATTAGCATCCCCCTCATTTAACCAGTCCACCCTACTCTTAAGTTTCCAAGTAAGGATCTCATGGGTCAGTAAAGAGTCCTTATGAGCTTTCAACTGGGAGAGCTATGTAGCCTCATAGACTGACAAAATACCAGAGGTCTGGGTAGTAAGAAGTTTTTGAATGGCAAAATCAACTTCATTTGACTCCAAAACTTTTGACAGTTTCATATTTTTTTCCCAAGCCTTGACTTTATCCTTGAGTATTGGAGTTTTGTGGTGAGTACAGACATAGGATCAAGTTGAGGGGAAATTTGAGAAGTCCGGGAAGAATGGACAATATCTATGAATTCTTGTTCCTGTAGCCAGGCCCTATTGAACTTAAAAGGATAGATATGACAGTGCTTGTTTGAGTTCCACTCAAGATGTTAGGATTATTAATCCTCCCTTGTTCATACTTTATATTAGATTAATTAGCCTAACTTAGGAACCTTAAATAATTAATTGGGTCCACTTAGCCTAATGGGGCCACATGTACCAGTCACTAGAGTGTGGGGAACACTGCCAGAGGTTAACTGCCACTTACTGCATATGCATGCATCAGTTTGGGCACCTCCTATACCAAACCCTACATTTTAGGAGCCACTAGGAGTCCAAGCACCAACCTACTTCAATTAGTTGGTGTTAGTACTAGTTAGTCTTAGTTAGCCCCCAGTTACATTCAGTTACTTCACAGACAGTTAAGCTAGCGCTACCAATGCATGGATAATGCATGGTTGCATGGGGAGGAGCGCTTTTCCTACCTACCACACTCAGTTTCACTGAATTAACTAGTTGTCACTGGTTGGTGGAGTTATTGGTCATCAGGGAGTTGTCTACTTGGACTCTGATATTGATTGGGAGACCTTGAGTTAGAGATTCAGTTAGATACAGTCATATCCATTTGGAGGATTCGAATTCATACACCATGCATTTGAATTCTTTCCTATGGATATTATCATTTGTGAATGATACTGTAAATTCCTGAGCAATATTTGTTTGATTCCTATGTGGTTTGTTTTGTTCAATTTGTATCTTCATTCTCCATCTATTTGCTGCAAACATTATTAGACCTATCTGCTTGAAGATCTAAATGGCGTTCAAATTCTAATACAAGACATACAAGATAATGATCTGAAATCTCAGAGGGATGAGTCCAAGACTTAAAGTTGTTAGGACTGGAATAGTATGATGAGAAGCTAGAAACCTATCAAGACATTTGCTAACACCTTCTGAACCAGTACTGCCATTTCTCTATGTTGGGTCAGGATGTTGTGGGGCAAGGTCTACCATGTTAGCAACATCCAGAATATGTGTGAAATAATGAACCATGTGATCCAAATGGGTTTTGTTGCCCCAAATCTCAGTGTCTGATAGGGTGAAGTTCAGGTCACCTGCAAGAATCAAGTTGGGATAACAAAAAAATTCCTCCAGCTAATACATTATTCCAAAATGTGGCTCTATTGGAGTACGACCCATAACAGTTCAAAATGGAGAACACAATATCGATACCTTTGAGTATAGCCTTGATTAAGATACTAGCATAAGAGTGATAAACCTTACAACGTGCTAATTGTGGGTTCCAGCCAGTGGGAAGACCCTCGAAAAGGCCATGAGAATCCAAAGCAAAAAATTCCCAACCAGGCTTCATCTTGGAAAAGAAGTGAAGAGCAGAAAAGTGATCACACATAATTTCTTGAATCAGTATCATGTCAAGATTGAGAAAGGAGAAGAGAGATCTAAGGGATTTTTTTTTGGTAAGCCCCCCAAAACCACGAATATTCATAGAGATGATCCTCATGGATTAACCTAAGAGTCAGGTGAAAATGCTCTAAGTGTCTGTGGTGTGTTTAGGGATCTCAAAGCTGCTTTGATTCAAGCTGAGACAGGGGTATATAGTCCAGAAGTACTAGAATCATCCACTGATTTATTCCTCCTAGACTTCCTGATAGTTACATTCTGGAATCTGATCGAATCCAAGGGTAAAGTAGAGGGGGAGATAGGTGATTTGTCAAAGAATATATCCAATGACTTCAGAAGTGAAGGGTCTATAAAAGAAGGAGAAGTGGTGGGACTATAAGGATCAGTGGATGTAATAGGTGTAGTGTTCCTTTGGAGTGGGGGGAACTTTTTAAATGTAAAGGGAGGGGGAGACATCGAGGGAAGGATTTGCTTAGGTGAAGTAGTAAAATCAGGTTCCAGTATAGGAGTACTTGCAGTAGGCTCACCGAGTTGTGTAGTATTTGTAATCAAAGGTAGGGTCTTAGAGGAAGCAGGTGCAATAGACAATGAGCAGAAAGGAGCCCGAGTAGGTGCCAGGGCTAAGGTTTCCCAAGCAAGAGTTTCAATATCCTGGATATATTGTAAATCTCTTTTAGTTAGGTCTCCAAAGGAGGTCAGAGATGATGATTTGTAAGGACCAGGAGAGCCAGAAGTATCAACAGGATGAGACCCCTCCATAGGTGGGTCAGTATCGGGTTCCAGCTCAAAGAAGCCAAGTTTTAATGGCATCCCATGACGAAGGGAGGTATAGTTATTTTTTAAATGACCCGTATCATGACAATAGTTGCATCTGAACGGAATGTTCAAAGAATCTAATCTTTGGGTAATAACCAAGCTACCACAGTCAATCTCAATATCAGGTAGGAGCCCTTTTGAGACATCCAGTTCTACCAGTACCCTAGCCATTCTCTTGTCAAATATAAGGTGGAAATATTTTTCCAGAGCCACAAATCTCCCAAGTGAATTCACAATACCTATCAAAACATCTTTATTCCACAATGGAAAGGGTAGAGTCGGCATCAAGACCCAAAGATGTTGTTTGATGACTCTTTCTTTGAGTGGGTCAAACTTAGCATGCCTACAACTGAGGACCAGGGAGACATTCCCAATAGTCCAGAGGGAGTTCAGTATACGGGATGCATCTCAATCCTCAATAAAGACAATGACCAGCCAACGATTGGCAAGGAGGCTAATGGTAGGGTTATAGTTAAGGATAAGCTTCCAATGAGTCGTGGCTCGTGAGACCCATTCTTCCTTGTTCATACTGTAATACTCCAACCGACCAATAAATTCCCTATGACAAAGTTCAAAAACCCTATCCAGCATTATGTCGCTCCTAAGAACATAACGACATTTAGAGTCGGAGGCTTTCAAGAATTTGGATTTCCTATGCTGGTGATACCGTGAGGAACAATCAAATCCCCCATAGGGACCACTAGGTGGACAAAGCTCTGGAGACTCCATAACCGTTAACGCCTAGGCATTCAAATAGGGATCAAATGCCTTCCACATAGGATAGACAGGAAATAGGTCTCGAGTATGGAATAAGCATGGAATAAGCTGAGGCCTCACAATAAATAAATGTAACCCTGGGAAAGAAACAGAAAGAAAGGGGCTATACCCAGAGTCCAAGATAAAAACTGATAGAACTACAGTAACCACAGTAAACCCCGACAGGGCTCCTGAAAACAAGGATGCAATAAAATAATGGATAAATAAACCATAGAAACGCGGAAAAAAACAGTATACTTCCCACTGTTTTGTTAGATTTTTATCATTTAAGCAATATGATCTTAGGATCTTATCTGAGAGAATAACATACACAGCAATAAACACAAGAGACAAGAGACATAAAGAATTTTCCTCGGGGAAACCATAAAGGAGAAAACCTCGGAACTTCCTCAGAGATAGAATGAGCACTAATGGTAGCAGTAAAACCTGAAAACATAAAGACCATCTCCACAGCTTGTTCTCTCTCTCACACTTGAGAGAGCTTCTCCTGTCTCACTCATGCGCCCCAGTGAGTGAGTGAGTGTGTGATAAATAGAGAGGCTCACTCTCTATTTATATTCTTTCGTTCACTTGATGTCCACTTCAACATGTCGACCCCACTTAACAATTACTTACTAGGGCCGACATCTCTAGGAGAGTCTAATAACCCTGGTGCCCCACAACTTGTGGGGACTTTTCCCCTTCGATCAACAAGGAGGTTTAACCTTAACACAATGGTGGGGACTATTTCCTCAACTTACAATAACTCACCTATGGTCGACTTCTCTAGGATAGTCTAATAACCCTAGGTCCCCACAACTGCGAGGACTTTAACCCTTGATTAATAAGAGGGTTACCCACAATGACTTTACATGACTTGTTTACATTATTGAATCTCCCGATAGGAACATCGGGATATGGCATGACTCAATTACATTACAGATGCTTCCCGGAATAAACATCAGGGTACAATACATAAAAGATACAAGTGAATACATTCCAAAGTTACAAATACATCAACATTCCCTCTTAACTAGGAAGGTATTCTCTCAACACAATTTATCAGCACAAGTCTTCTTCTCTGTATCATCATCAAGTCATCTTCATCTTCAAGTAATCTTCATATTCAAGTCATCTTCATCGTCAATTCATCTTCATTGTCAAGTCATCTTCATCAAGTCTAGATCAACACTAGATCATCGAGTCTAGATCATCACTTGATCTAGATCGTCACTGCTAGATCATCACTTGATCTGGATCATCACTACCAGATCATCACCAAGTCTGGATCATCACTTGATCTAGATCATCATCAAAGCTGGTTCATCACTAAATCATCATCATCATTACTGCTTCTGCTATCTCAATCAAATGGTGCTATCTCTTCATTCTTCTCGTCACAAGAAGTTCTACAGAGCCAACCCTTTTTCATGTTGGTTGTAGGCCTAGCCTCCATGTAGGTCTTCTTCAACGCTTATATCTGACCCTATGTCAGAATGGCCCGCCCAGCACTTACATCTGACCTCATCTTGTCAGAAAGGCACGCCCAACAGTCACATCTGACCTCATCTTGTCAGAAAATCCCCAACACTCACATCTGACCATGTGTAAACACATCGTACTATAATGGCTCAGCACTTATATCCGACCATGTGCGAACACACTGCATCGGAATGGCTCTGCACTTACATCCGACCATATGAGAACACATCGCATCGGAATGGCTCTGCACTTACATCTGACCATGTGAGAACACACCGCATCGGAATGGCTTTGCACTTACATCCGACCATGTGAGAACACACCACATCGGAATGACTCTGCAATTACATCTGACCATGTGTAAACACATCGCGCCAGAATGGATCTCAGTCCCAGACTGGGGATTCTTGGTAACTGACCAAGTGCCTCCATTCTCCCAGAGAATGGCATCTCAGCACCAAGCTGAGTATTCCTGGTAACTGACTAGGTGCCTCCATTCCAAGAATGGCATTCAACACTTATATCTGATCATGTAGGAACCAATCCTACAGTCACATCAGAATGGCTCAGCACTCACATCTGACATGGAAGGAACCAATCCTCTCACCATGACAGAATGGCTTAGCCCTTACATCTGACCATGGAAGGAACCAATCCTCTCACCATGTCAGAATGGCTCACGGACTCATCACTTCCCCTTGGAGGGAACCTCGATCTGGAGAACACCAAGCTTCTCCCTGAAGTACTCAAACTTCACTTTGGCCATTTCTAGCATAGAATCACATCAGGATTGATTACGTTCAAGGATAACCTGTGAGCTTCGACGGGACCGATTACATCCAAGGACAACCTACAAGCCTGTTTGCATCTGAGAAACCTACGAGCTTCACCAAGATTTATCCTCAGACAACCTGTCCCACCGACTATGCTAGAACTCCCTCTTTCGAGAGATCTCGATCTGGATCACATACTGCTTCACTACTCCTCTCTACATCATACAAAAATACAAGTCAGATCAACCAAATCAAATAGTAGTTTTCAAAAGAAACATACTACCTCCCAAATAGCAAGTGGCAACATCTTTTTCCTTAGCTATACTCAGTGCCATATAGGACTCCATCCTACCAAACCAAAAGATCAAACTTGATCCCATACTGAAGTAGCACCTCGAAGTTCTCTTCCTATCAATTGTGCTACCTGCCCAACATGAATCCTCATAACCCTCCAGGTTAATCTTCTGATTCACCTCATACTTGAGCCCATAATCAACTTTACCCTTCAGGTACCTCACTGCATGCTTTGCAACCATTAAAGTGAACATGTCTCAATGTGTTCACAGCAAAGCAAATAACTGGTCTCGTATTTGTCAAGTACATCAAGGACCTAATCATCTGATGATACATCATAGCATCAACCGCTTCTGATGAAGCATCACTCAATAGCTTCAGGTTCGATGCCATAGGTGTGGTTATGGCCTTGTAGTCCATCATCCTTAACCTCTTCAGGATCTCTACTGCATACTTCCCTTGTCCACACCTCCATGCTTAGAACGTAGTGCAGCATCCCCAATTCCTTTATCTCGAACTCAGTAGCAAGTCTTCTTCTTGCAAATTTAATGAGTTCCTCTTTTCTACCAAGAACAAGTCATCGACATATAACAAGAGCATCACTGGTTTTCCGCCTTCAACCTTGAAGCAAAGGTTGGAATCCTCTTTACTCTCAGTCATCAGTAATTTGTCCATCTTGTCGTACCATGTCGAACCTTAGGATCTTCTGCAGTCACTCCCTCTAAAGCGGAGCATCATTTTCCCTCTGTCTTTCGTACTCTATGCACTGAAACATTATGTACTAGAGTGACAAGTATCTTCCTCTACTACTAATATTCTATGTATCCATCTAGGATCATTGGATACAAGGATCCTCTATCTTGAACTTTTTCAAAAGTTCTTCTCGCACCCATCTATGAGCTTGCCATCCTCTACAGACTTTCATCTTCAACCTTGTAGCAAAGGTCCAGGTCTTCATCAAGCTCCTCATGTATGTGTTATCCCATGGGTGTCTTCTGAGCTTGTACAAGGCCTTCTTTCATTTGCACACATGATTCTGCCTGTCATGTGTCTCGACTTCCACTGGCTGCAAATGTCTCTTCCTAGTCTATGCCTTCTTTTCATGAGAAGCCTCGCGCTACGAATCTTGCCTTGTATCCCACGATGTTTCCATCTACTGCATGATGGAACTATGAACTTCCCTTCATGTATCGATACTGCATCCTAGACATCATTCTTCTTGAATTGGTCTTCCCTTTCTTCTTGGTTACTTCTTCATAGCTGGAAGTTTCTGCATCAATGATGTCCCTGCATTTGTCATAATATTCTTTATATGTCGTCACTTGTTCTTCGGAACAAGTCTCGTCCTTCTTTTCTTGTAGGTGATTATGTATGCGAACTTTACTACAAGTCAAATTAATTAGTTGTATGGTTAGAAACATTTCATAAGGAATATTCATAATGGCAAATTCTTATGCATAAATATATGATCATGCAACTATTTTATCTAATACAACATTCATCCATATCTCACAAAAACTTTTCTAGATGCCTTCCATCTCTACTAGGACAACATTGAGATTGTGCACTAATCCAATATGTCAGCAAAGAGGTTTCATTCTAGATAAGCAGCAATGGAGAGTTGTATAGCACCATGAGCTACTTACCCATCACATGCATATTAGTAGTATATTATCATTAATGCAAACATTCTATCATGCATAATACATCAACTGCATAACAAAACAATATCATGAAATGAAAATTGAATATTTATCTTTATATGTTTCATGGGTAGACTCCTTCTTGAGCCTTCAGCTTTATCATCTTCTTCATTCATAATAGCATTGTTTCTTATCCAAATGCTAAGATGGATAAGAGGTTCTTCAATATTTGATTCCTTCGTGTTCCTCATCACTTGAGGGATCTTCTTTGGATGGTGAGAGCTTGATCTTCAATTGCTCCCATCTTCTCTTCTCTTATTATGAGTCGAGCTTCTTCTTCTTCCCAGAGTATGCTAAAAGGAATCACTTCCTTTTGGCACACATTCATTGCATGAACGAATCCCATGATCCCGAGATGTCATTCAAGGTGGATATCACTACTTCTGCATTCTCCACTTCTTCTTCTACTGCTACAAGTTGTTCTTTGATTTGAGAGACCCTTGTAAAGTATGATTGTATGGTCTTTGCATTATGGATCTTCACATTCTTCAACTGTTTTCTCAAAGTCATATTCCAATTTATGTTCTTCCCTTCAAATATCTTGGTCAAGGAATCAAACATCTCTTTTGGTGTCTTTAGGGAAGACACTTGTGGAATAAGGTGATCCGTGATTGAATCAGCAATGATCTTCTTGGCCTTGACCAAGTTCTTCTTGTGTAAGTATTTTAGCCTCATCTCCCTTTGGAACTGGAACCTCTCTACTTATGTAGGTGTCTAATTCATTTTCTTTGGAGAGATCAAATAATTCCATGCTTGGAAGTTGTCAACTTCACCAAGCTTATGTGATAGATCACTTTGAAATGAGAACCTCAAATGAAAATAGCAAAAGATTAGATCTTACCGATTTGAGGTGTCCGTCCTGGTTCCAAAGCTGGCTGATCTAGGGTTTGTCAGAGAAACCCTAATTTTCAAAACTTGGAATCTTTCAGATTTGATTAGATAGAAATATAGAACTCTTCAAGTTGAGCTATCCAATGTACTCCTTTTCTGAAAACAGTGGAGGGAAGCTCTCAGAACAGGAAGCCCTAGTTTTCCAATTTCTTTTGCAGAAATGCCTGATACTGTTTCTACAATATCTCTGAAATTACTATTCCTGTATGTCTAAAAATTTGCACTGAGGTAGCCTCGCCTGTCCCTGTTCCAACACCACAAGTTTCATCAGAATTGGTTTCACCAATTGGCACTTATGATCGTTTTCCCAAGGTGACCTGTTTCAGGACTATTTAGCATAGCGAAGTTGTACGGACTGCCACGTGTCACTGTTTCATCTTCTGGGTCTGAAACTTCTACCATAGAAAGTAAAATCTATACCCTTTCTGGAACATCTTCATAAATTTCATTTGGACCTTTGTATCCAATATATATCAATTCTCCCCAGGTGTCCTGTTTAGGGATGAATCCTAGAAGAGGCTGGAACCCTAACTTGGAGGGATCATATCTCCTAGAATATAGCAAGTATGAGGCTGAACTCTGGATACAGTGTAAATAAGGATGTTATATTCAACTTGTGAAAGTTTCAAATCCTAATCCTTCTCCAATCCTGAGGTATAGTGAATGTACCAAAACTGATCAGTTTTAGTATTTTAGGGTTTTTCCGGCCCGGGGTCAAACTAGGGTTTGAGTTTCCCGTAGTTATACCCAACCAAAATCTTGAACCAGGTCTCTAAAATTCGATTTTTATGATGAGAGAAATCCTATGTCGGGCTCACTCAAAAATTCCTCTTCTGTAAGAAGCCCTAATTTCCTGCACCAAAAACTGAAAATGTCCGAAATCAAATTCCGCTTCGACAGAAAGATGCGCCCTTCAATGGAGAGTTAGCCTAGCATACTTTTGCTGATGGATTGTGGATAGAGATGCAAAAAGTAAGAAGCCCTAGTTTTTGTAGCTGCACAATGTCTTCTCCTCAGGTTAGCTCTGATACCATGTTAGATTTTCATCATTTAAGCAATATGATCTTAGGATCTTATCTGAGAGAATAACATGCACAGCAATAAACACAAGAGACAAGAGACACAAAGAATTTTCCTCGGGGAAA